>WYDI02029384.1:0-156906 GCA_009867235.2 Psittacus erithacus | reverse complement strand
CATCACCTAGCTGTACACACACCACCTAGCTGTATCCATCACCTAGCTGTACACACACCACCTAGCTGTATCCATCACAGCTGTCTGCCAACACACCTTCTGCTGCATCAGCAGTTCTCTCCACACTGCTCCCGCAGCGCTGGCTGCCAGCGCTCCCCAGCCTGCTCTGCCTGTACTTTTCCTGTCTCTGTTGCCAGCGCTGCAGCTCTAGCTCCTCAACCCACAGGCACTGCTGGCATCCTCTCATGGTCCCCTGGGATTTTCCTGTGCCCTGCAAAGCCTCCTGCTTCCCCCCTTACCTCCTGCTTCAGGTGGGAAGGAGAATGAGCTGCAAAGAGGGCTGGAGTGGGTCTGAGGAGTCTCTCAAAGTGCCCTGGAGCTGATGGGCCGCGGTGCCACAGACATGCAGGCAGAGCCCCGGGCAGCATCCCTGTGGAAGAGCTGCTCTCACACCTGAAAAGAAGTAATCCTGTTCGGGGAAGCCGTGCTGTACAGCTGTACCCAGCAAGGGATGTACGGCCTTACCCGGTCCCTGCGTGAGCTTTGCCAGGACACATGCCTCATGCTATCAAGGACTCCAGCCTGAAGAAACAGTCAATGCTGTTCCTCCACCGTGAGCGCAGCATCACCTCCTCCCTCTTCCTGCCATGCCTGTTATCAGGATGCATCACCTCCAAATCACTGCTCTGCACAGGGCTCTGGCCGTCTAATGGATGTGGGCGCAAAGGTAAAGCTCTATCTTTGCACTCTGTGTCATTGGAAGCCTCCATTAGGAGGGCCTTTTTGGATGTGGTCTGCTGGAGGTTAGCTCTAATGGATGTGGTGGTGCGGGAAAGGTACATGAGACGTAAACTTGTGCAGCCAGTTATCCTGGAACAAACCCACAGCGAGAAAACGAAGTTTGCCAAATGTTTCCTTTGGCGCTGTGCGGATGCCCTTGCACCCGACTTTGTGTCCCCCTCTGCTGTCGGGGACGCTGATAGCTCCAAGGGGACAGCGGGCAGGGAGACCGGTGGTGCCACGCTCCTGAAGCGCACCGAGCGAGCGCTGAGCCCCAGCAGGGGCAGGGGAAGCCGCAGCCCCCGCGGCACCGTGTCCCCTCCCAGGGCATCCCCGGGCCATCCCCGCAGGAGCTTTCCCCTGACCTCCGGTGCGGGAGGGGCGGCGGGAGGATGCGCGGCGCGGGGGAGCGCGGAGGAGGGCGCAGCGCAGCGCGGCCCCGCCCGGCACGGCCCCGCCTGCCCGCAGCGGGGGTGCCAGAGCCGGGCCAGCACGGACCGCGCCGCAGCCATGGCCCGGGGCTCGCCCGCCGCCCGCCGCCGCCCCGCGCCGCGCCTGCTGGCAGCGCTCCTGGGTAAGGGGCTGCGGGGGGCTGCGAGACCCGCTCCGCCCCGCGCCCGCATCCCCCCGGGAGCGCCGCGGCTGCATCCCGCTTCCAGCCGCTCCCCTGCGCCTTCCCGAGGCGGGGGGACCCTCGCTTCGCGCTCAGCTGCTTTGCATCCGGATTGCCCGCACCGCCAGGGATCGGACGCCGCTGCTCGGATGGATTCCCCCTGCGCGGGCGCTAATGTAATGGTCTCTGCTCTGCAGACGGCGAGTCCGAAGCACTGAGGATAAGTGACTTGTCCAAGGTGACTTCGCAGCCGAGTCCAAGAGCGGACTCTGAAGTCCTGGCTCCAGCCCCCTGCCCTGCCTGCACCATCGCCAGAGCTTCCTCCTGCGAGCACTGCGGCTGCATCCCGCTTTGCCCTGCTCCGCGCTGCTGCTCTGCGAGCAGGGACCGCGGCTACCTGCCTGCTAACGTGAACCGGGGGAATAGCCGTAGGGAAGCGGCGCTCTGCTTCAGAGCAGCCGCCAGCACGCCCGCCGACAGGTCATTGTCTTTACGGTTCGTTTTGTAAAACAACCATTTGCATGCGCTTCTCCGCGGCGCGGGGACGAGCCCACACTGCAGGGCTCGGAGCATGATGCCCAGGCCTGTGTCCAGGGATGCCCGAGCTCCCCGGGCGCGGGGTGCAGGAGGGAGTGTGCAGCTGTCCTCTCCCCGCTGCAGCTCCTGGGGCTGGTTCCAAGCCGCCTGCATCAGCCCTCACGCTCCGGCTGCACTTCTGCTCGTGTAGGTCACCCCTCTGTCCACGGGCACGGAGAGCCTCAAACCAAGGGCTGCCTTTGCAGCACTTGCTGTTGGGAAGCTCCTTTGAGAGGCGTTTTAGAGGGCATAGTTCTTAAGTTCGCTTTAAGTGAGCTGGAGACAGGAAAGGACATGTAAGTACCTGGCTCCCTGCAAGATCTGGGCGCTGGTTGAAAGTGCCTCTGTGGCGCAAGCTGCTTTCTGCACAGGGGTGGCAGTGGGGTGGTAGGAGAGACTCAGAGATGCTGCTGACAGGGCACTTGGGGTTTGAGGTCCAGGGCGTGGAGATGGGAACCTGGTCCTACAGGTCACTCAGGTGGGCTGGGAGCCTGGAGGGAGAGGTGGGAAGAGGAGCGTGTCTGGGCAGGAATCTGTGTCTGTGTGTTTTGGGATGCTGTGCTCTCCAGGGAGCGGTCATGGGCTCCTGGCTGCAGCAGGCAGCTGGAGCACATCTTCTGCCCTCAGCACGCATGGGAAGGAGCAGTCCATGTGTTCTGTCCTGGAGCACCCAGGGCTCAGGCTGGCCTGGGAGTTCCTTGCTTCTAACCTGGGTGGAGAGGATACTGGCCATCCCACCAGGCATGGTTTGCTGTGTGTGCTGGGACGTCACATTGATTTTTATGGGCAAGGAAAGTTCTTATAGAGGTGTTTTCTCACAGATAGTGGAGGTGTCCTATGGTGAATCAGGTGAATCATAGAATAGTTAGGTTTGGAAAGGACCTTAAGATCATCTAGCTCCAAACCCTGTGTGTCCTTCCCATTTGGGCAGTGATTCCCACACCAGGTCCATTCCCAGGCTGTGGGAAAAGCAGGCAGCTATGGGGGAAAGTCTTGCTCTGGGTCCTGGCCCGGGTTGGAGGGGTATCGCTGCTGTCGCTGAGGCTCGGTCCCATGTTGCAGCACTAAGCACATAGCTCAGTGGACCTGGGACCCTCTGTGGGGCTTGGCCCAGAGGCTTACCCTTAGCAAGAGGCTCTGGCAGCAGCAAGTGGCTGCTCTCCGATGCCCCTTTGCTGTCTCTTGGTGAAAGCTGGTCCCTGCAGGCATGAGAAGTGGCCTGGAGCCCCCAGAGGGGCTTGCCCTGCGTGGGGCCCTGCGTGGTGCAAAGTGCAGCAGCTTTGGGCACATGGACAAGTGGCAGCTGGTGTGACAGGTCCTGTCAGCAGCCTCCCAGCCTCCCAACGTCTTTTCCTCTGCGCTTTATTTAGAGGTAACATATCCATTCTGTCTTCCTGAGACCACAGCATGACAGGAAGAAGATCAGCCTCCGCTTACCCCACGCATTCAATTCAGATTGCGTTCATGACGCTGTAACGGTGGCAGACAGGATTAAAAGTGCCACAAGCTGCAAGGAATCATCTTTCCTGTAAGTAACTGTCAGCTTGCAGCGCCCTGCCTGCTCAGGCATACCTGCAGAGCCAGGCAGCCCTCTAAGTCTTACTCCAGGTAGTAGCATGGTTCCCCAGGGATGCTCCTGGCTGTGAAGTCCCTCGGTAGCATCCGCAAGGCTGCTCTCTGAGCCTGACAGCAGCAGGTGACCTCCTTCTGGTGGTTACCACACCCTGACGGTAGCTAAAGCCTCTGGAGGGGAATGAAGAGCGCTTCTTTGTAAAGTTAAGTAACTCCTCGCCTGCAGTGCTTGCAATGCAGCACTGCAGCAGGGCCAGAAGCCCAGGATGCACGGCTCTTGGGCTTGGCTTGGGCTGTGATGTGCCTGGGGAGTTGTCAGCACAGGCATGTGTGGGAGAATAAATCAGCAGCTGAAGCATCTTCAGAGAGATGGGAATCTGAAGCTGAGGGCAGCGTATCCAAGTTAGGGTGTTAGTGGAGCTGGGGACCAGCTTGTAGCTGCAGGGAGAGCTAGCTGTCCCCAGTGTGGTTTGGTTGTCCAAGTGCCCAGGGAAAGCTTTGTAAAGGTGACTGAGTTCTGGGAAAGGGCAGGACAATGCTTGCTGGGTTGTACCACAGCTTGGCCATACCACATCATACAAGCAGAACGGGGCTCTGGTGTGATGGGGAATGGGGCTGCTCCCCTGGTCTGGAGCACAGCATCCCTGTGCCCCCTGGAAAGGGTTTGTGTGGACACTGCTGCCCAGCCTGGTGCACAGGGCAGCAGTGCCAGTCCCGCACATGGGACCCGGAGCTTTGAGGCACAGTTGGGCTTGTACCTGCTCCTGGATGCGTTTCACCAGCTGACGGGAGGAGAGGGAGAGCTGCATTCTGCAGCTTGAAGGTCATCCCTGTACCACGGGAGACAGGCTCCGCGCAGTGGGCTGAGGGGTCTGAGGTCCGCACAGGCTGAGAGGAGCTGCGCTGCACAGCAATGCTAATCACTGCTCCAGCTCCCTTCCTGAAGAACACAGAGCTCTGCTTTGCTTTGGGTGCTTCTCTCCCCCTTGAAGGTTCAGCTGGAGGCCTGTGGATAACATGCAAATCAGGGCTTTCATTTGCATGCTTCATTCGTGGTGATATTATGGTTGCCTTTGAGTCCTTGCTGCCTCTGTGGGTGCCAGCCAGCCCCCGCCGCTCCTCAGGAACAGGTGCCCTACCTCTGCCTAAAGCTGGGACAGGCACGTTTGCTCCTGCCATGCCAAAGCGAATGAGGGGTGAGAAACCCATCCCTGGGCTATGGGACGGGAGCTGAGCTCATGCCCCTCATGCTGAGGCTGTGGGGAGTAGGAGGAGGATGCCGTGAGTCCATGGTGGAGCTGGCAGCAGAACCTAAGGGGTGATGGCTGCATCCCGCTGCCTGCCATGTGCTCCTTGGGAGGGGAACCCACTGTGACTGGTGCTCCAGCTGAGACCAGGCTGCAGGGGCGCAGTTGTCCCTCCCATGTGCCTTTCTCCTCCCTGCCCCATCTTTCCCCAGGTACATGTCCACAGCAAAGCCTGGCAGAGGCTGGGCTGCATCCCTGTTCCCAATGCAGCAGGCTGGACTTCATACTGGTACCATGTCCTCACTCTCTTCCCCTCTCTCTGCTAGGTTTGCATGTCTTCGCCCTCGCCTTTGCCTTGGAGGTGTCAGTGGGGAAGACCAACACTGTGATGGCTCTGAATAACTCCAATATCCTGCTGCCCTGCACATTCATCACCTGTATAGGCTTCCAGGACCTGGTCTTCACATGGTATTTCAACTCAACAGAGATGGTGGGTGGCTCTCTGGGCTTTGCCTCTGTTTTATAGGCAGGTACTGTTGTAATTCCAGGTTCTTGCGGAGTTCCCTTTCTCCTCTCACGGGATGCTTTTTCCTCCAGCTCTGAGGGAACAGGGCTCTGCCAACAGGGTGACTCAAACACCTTGGCACATCTGTGCTTTTGGCACAAAGCCGTTCTGCTGCCCACAGGCTCATCTCTTAATGTAAATTGACTGCTGAAGTGCAAGTCTGCCCTTTGGACAAAATGGGGTTATTTTTCTCTTCCTGCACTTGCTCTGCAATACTAAAGGCTCTGGATTTGCTCTTCAACCCCTTGTCAGGAGGGCTGGTTTAGAGCAGGTCCTGCAGCCCTGTATATCCCTGCAGCAAGGGGATTCTCTGCCCTGGGGCTCTCCCATCCTTTGCATGGTCTGTAACATTGCTGCAGGGCAAGTCAGGTTGGTCTGTTGCTTCCGCAGCACCGTGGGCTGTGTGTCAGGCTCCCCTCCACAGCCATTCCTGCTTTACTGCGGTGTGCAGAGACACTGCCGTGTGTGTCTGTGCATGCAGAGCGCTGGCAGGAGAACTTGGGCCTTTCCCTCACATGGGGTTGTTGGGAGCCCATCTGATCCCGCATCCTGCATCCCTGCCCCTGCAGATTTACCAAGGCAAGATAAAGAACAAAGCCTCGGAGCCCTTGCTGTTGGGACGCAACCCACGCGTCGAGTTTGTCGGCTCGACGACCAAGAAGGACAACAACATCTCCATTCTCCTGAAGAACGTGGACTTCAGCGATGCTGGGAAATACACGTGCCATGTCAAGAACCCCAAGGAGAAGGACGCGGAGCACAGTGCCACCATCTTCCTCACTGTGGTTCAGAAGAGTAAGTGCTGGCCAGGGCTCCAGTGCCCCATGAGTGGCACTGGGACGGTGGTGATGCAGACCCGCACTGACCCCATCCTGGTTGTGGAGGTGCATGGGGTGTCCTGGCTTCTTGGAGGTCGTTGGCATCCCTGCAGGGCAAAGGTTGGCCTCATGCCCCTCTGTGTGGGTCCGTAGTTGTTCTTTTGGGGGGCATCGTGCAGTTGGGAGCTCCCTGCTCCCATCCTGAGGCCCCTCAGCACCTTCTCTCCTGCAGTGGTGGAGGCAGACAACACTGTGACGCTCATCATCGTGGGCGTTGTGGGGGGGCTCATCGGCCTCCTCATCCTCTTCATGCTCATCAAGAGGGTTGTCCTGTTCATCATCAAGAAGACCCAGGATGGGAAGTGAGTGCGGGTCCTGGCACCCTTTGTTGGGTGCTGCCGTGGGGCAGGGCTGCACGGGGTCATGCTGAACGGGGCTGGGAGGGCCAGGGGTTGTGAGCTGCCTGTATGCCCTTCCCCAGGAAGGAATGCCTCGTGAGCTCGTCAGGCAACGACAACACGGAGAACGGCTTGGCTGGCTCCAAGGCGGAACAAAAAGCACCACCGAAGGCATGAAGCAGCAGCACCCCGCGTCCCGGCCCGCCCCACAGCCTTTCCCTTTTGTTTTCTTTCCGAACTGCCGATGCTTGAGACATGTTTCTATTACACACGTGCCTGCAACCTGCGCTGCTTCTCGGAAAAGACTTTGGCTGCCATGGGGACTGGGAGCTTCTTGTGGACTCGGACTGGGATGCTGCCAGGACAGAGGGAGCTGCCTGCTCTGCAATGAGTGAAGGCAAGAGAGTGCTGGGCAGGCAGGGAAGGGGCTGGGGAGTACCGTGGGGTGCTGTGCTGCTTGCGGGGTGGCGGATGGTGACCGGGGTCCTGGCGTGCCTGGGGGTAGAGGCTGGGAGGAGCTTGGGGTGTCCTCGTGTGAGTGGCAAATGCTGAGCTGGGGCAGGCAGGAGCTGCCTGCCTCGTGCAGAGTGTGTCTGGAGCAGAGCAAGGATGCACAAAGCTCACCATAGAGGCAGAGGCTCCTGCCTTTGCTGTGTTTCATATGGATCTGGCACAGAGGAGGGGAGGAAGCAGGGCTGATGCAGCAGGGCTTGGCTTCAGCTCTCCTAAGCACAATTGAGAACCAAATCAGCGACTGCCAGGGCTGTCATCTCGTCCCTGCAGGGGCTGGGTGCCGTGTCCCACCATAGGCAGGCTGGTTCCTCCTATGCAGGGCTGTGGGGACCAGCGGCCGGGGCTGGCCATGTCGTGGGGTCACTGCTGGCTGCAGTGGGATGAAGGTCCATGTTTCACACCCTGTGTAGGGCTATAGCCGAGGGGCAGCGGGGGCATTCTCAGGGGTGCTCCCTGGGCTTGTGCTGCTGCTCCTGCTCCTCCTCCCCTCTTTAAAGCCCATCACTCAGCACACTCAGAGCAGTGACGCTGCTGATGCTGCCTCGCCAAGGCTGAACTTGTTATGCAGAGATTCTTTATATTAGGCTCCAGTGGGAACGCAGCCGATGGCATTTCCCCATCACCCACGGAAAGCTGTGGCACTCCATCTGCAACGCAGGGCACAGGGGGCACAGTGGAGCCCTGGCGAGGGGAGCGATGCTAGGGCTGTGCCAGCCCACTCCTGGGCCTGCCACCGGCCCGCTGGGTGACCTTGGGCAAGTCGCTCTGCCGCTCCATGCCTCAGTTTCCCCATCTGTAAAATGGGGATAATAACACTGCTCTACCTCACAGGGGTGGTTGTGAGGCTCCCTTGGCTATCATTTATAAAGTGCTTTCTGATCCTCGGGTGAGGGGTGCCACAGAAAGCCAAAAGGGTTCCTGCAGCGGGGACTCAGGCAACCCAGCCCCCTTCCTAAGGGCTGTAGTGAGACATGAGACATGAAGAAAATGAGCCGCTCCGACAGCTGAAGGTGGCAATGTCCTTTACAACACAATTTGTTCCCTATTCCTCTTCTATTTGCGGGTGGCCGTCAGTGAAGCTGCAGGGCAGGCAGCTCCCCCATCCCCTCCTGATATTGGGAATCACAGCTGAGCCATGCCCCTGGCTGCAGGGGCTCGTGCCCTGACAGGGGTGCCGGCGCGGAAGGTAGGTGAGGATCCGGTGGGCCAGGCAAACAAGGTGCTGCCTTCTCTGGTGACTGTTGTGGAGAGGTCAGGCCTGCTTATGGGGTGGTGGCAGAGGGAGCACCCTGCAGCCTTCATCATGGGGCACCCACCCGAGCGGGGCTGTGCGCCTGGGACAGGGACACAGGCACCCGGTTAGACTGGCAAATGACCCTCAGGCAAATCACTTGACTTCTCTGTGCTTCAGCTTCCCCGCCTGTAAAGTGGGGACGGTGAATCTGACCTACCTCACAGGTGTGAGGCTCGCTGCATGGCTTTGCAAAGTGCTCCGAGATCCTAGGGCGAAAGGCACTGCGTAAATGCAAAGTGTTGTTAGCATACCACTGTCATGCATGAGAGTCTGGGCAGGAAGGCTGAGCCCTCCTGGCTGCCCTAAGAGAATCCCAGCCCATCCTTGGAGGAGACCTTCTGTGGGAGAGGACACTGAGGGGAGGAAAGGACTTTTTTAAAGACCTATTTTTAGCCGTCCCACCCTGTTGGCCTTTTTTAGCTGGTATCTGGACGCAGTTCCACTTACCACAGGATATGCAATGCTGTTCTATGCATGGATTACTCCTCTGGCTTGATGGAAACAGTCAACATAAGCAGTTTTTGACCCGTAACTCTATATGCGTATGTGTGCGGGTGCTGTTCGCAGCGTGGGGGGCTCCGGGCCGCTTTGGGTGCCAGCTCCTGCTGTCACAAGGGCTTTGGGGGGTCTGCAGGGGCTTTCTGGGGTGTATGGGGGAGAGGGCCCTGCTGGAGGTGTGTGCTGCAACAGACACATATGTGTATCAGCATACACACATCCATGTAGGAGATGCCTGTGAATAAACACAGGGTGTGTACGACATGCTGTGCGCTGACAGCACGTTTCTGCACTGTAGAGGTTTAGCTAGCTTTGCCTCGAATGAAATAAACTTTACGTTTAATAGAGAAACTAGAGTCTGGGTTGCTGTGTGTGTTTGGGCTCCCTCCAGGCATGCTGCATTGCAGGCCCTGCGCCGAGGCACAGCAGCAGTGATTCCCTTGCGGGCTGAGCACTGGCCATGTTTAGAGGGTGCTTGGGGGTATTTCACAGTGGAAAAGTCTCTGAGTGCGGCTGCCTGGAAAGCAGGATCCCTCCCTACCATGTTGCATGGGAATGGTCCCTATTTCCAGTGGGGTTGGAGCTATGCTAGAAAGAGTTGATTTAAAAGAATGCCTGATGTCCATGTTTGTTTCCAGCAGTTTAAACGGGCCCCATTCTGATCAGCCTGTCTGAGCGGCCGAGCTCTGTGTGCAAGCACAGGCTGCTCACAGGAGTCAGCAAATAAAACCCTGCCCTGCACTGGGAAAGCAGCTCCTGCAGAGCACTGGGCACTGTCAGAAACACCCTCGCAAGCAAGAGGGACGGAGCCTTCAGAGGCTGCGTGAAAAAAACAAACACTCTCTTTTAATGGGGACATTCCATAGCACGAACGTCACTTCTCTCTGTGTAACAGCAGCGCGCAAAGAGCAGCTTCTCCCTGCGGGAACCTTCCTTCCACAGCAGGGTCAGCGTGGGGTAATAAATTAATCTTTCTGCGGAAGGAGCTTGAGCTGGTCAGATTCCTCCACGGTATCAGTGGACGTCGCTCCGAGCCACCCTTTGCCTCCTTGGCTGGCCTCTGGTGTGCTAAATCACAGCCTGGCAGCGAGGGCTCTGGAGGCACCGCTCGCCTTTTGATGCCGGAGCTGAGGCAGCCAAGCGTGTAGGGATGGGGAGGGAGGCGTGAGTGAGGGGAAGGGCTGGTCCCAGAAGGTCTCAGAGCTCCGACTGGAATAAGAAAGAGAGAAATGGTGAGATTTGAAAGGGCATCTGAAACCAGGAGCACAGAATCGTGTCCTTAAGGAGCCGGCTCAGCTCCATGCAGAGCCCAAGGGTGCCCTTCCCCACCACCCCCAAACCCCCTGCGCTAGAGCAGCTGCAGACAGCAGTGCAGCACTGACCCTCCGCACGGCATAGATCCAGTTGAGGTAGGCACGGACACTGGTGTAGACGCCGGGCGTGCTGGGGGTGCCACAGCCCTCGCCCCAGCTCACAATGCCCACCACTTGCCAGGGCTTGCCTGAATAGAGCAGGGGCCCTCCGCTGTCTCCCTGCAAAGGATAAACCATCAAAGTGAAGAGCCCCCATTCCCGGCACACTGGGTACCAGTGCTCATAGCTACAGCTTTCCCAGCTCTGGAAGGAGCTGTTTCCTCGATTGGAACCAACCTGGCACGTGTCCACGCCGCCTTGGGCCAGGCCAGCACACAGCATCTTCTCGGTGACCTCGCCATGGTAGGCAGCGACGTTGCAGCTCTCCTCATCAATGAGTTTCACCTCTGCCTGCTGCAGGACCTCGGACAGTTTGCCTGCACACAACGTGATGCCTCAGAAGGGACCCTGGAGGGAGTCCACCGGCCCTCATCCTGCGAGTGGTGCTGGGGGGGACTGTCCCACTCACCGCGCTTCTGCGTGTAGCCCCAGCCTATCACCCACAGGGGTGTGCCCGGCACCAGCTCCTCATCGAAATAGGGCAGGCAGATGGCCTTGCTGCTGTCTGGAATGGGGATGGGAAAGGCAGGAGGTGACTGAGGAGGAAGTTGTGGGGAAGCCAGGGCCATGCATCACTGGGCACCCAGCTCCCTCCTCGTGTGTCCCTCTGCACTGCTGCTTGATGCCCCCTGAGCTCCTAGCCTGCTTGGGGGACTCTTGCTCCGAGGAGGTATGTGCCATAACTCACCTGAGACATGCAGGGGGGACTGCAGCTTCACCAGAGCAATGTCATTGTCCTTGGGAGACGTGGGCATCTCCCCAGCCAGGAAGACCTTCTCCACAGCGAGGGTGGTAGTGCCTGAGAGGAGGTTGGAGCCGGCCTTCACACGCCAGCTCTGAACGATGGGGTTGTTCCTGCGCACAGACATGCCTGTATTGCTCCCCTCATCCCTCCCACTGCAGGGACGGGCAGCAAAGCTTTGCCTACACTGTGCCCTGCTCAGCATCATTGCACCAAGGGGCACAAAGCCGTGTTAATTACAGGAACACATGGTTCAAACCCAGGCGTTGAGGAGCAGACTCACTTGAAGCAGTGCGCTGCTGTCAGGATCCAGCTGCGGTCAATGATGCTGCCTCCACAGATGTGCTCCTTCTTGTACTGCAGGCTGACCTGCCATGGCCAAGCCTCGATGGTGGCTGGGCTCCCCCCCAGCACACGTGGAGTCCTTATGCTCTCCCCACAGCCTTCTGCCAGGCGGCAGAGCAACAAAGCAACAGGTTAGCTGCAGCAGTGGGGAGGGAAAGAGCATTGCTCTGCCCTCCTCTGTCCCTAGGTAAGTGGAGACAGAGGCTTCTGAGAGCCTCCTGACACTGCCTGCCCCCCCTTTGTGGGCCACTTGGCACACCCCTTTTTGTTCTCTGTTTGCACATCATCCCTGGGCTTGCTGAAATAGGTTCATCCATTCCTTGCCTTCTCCAGCCCACCGAGCAGATTAGTTTAATCAGCATAATTCCACAGCAAAAGTAAACCCATCCCAGCAGCTGGTTAAGCCTCTCTCAGGCGTTCCATGCCTGGGAGGTTTACGCTGGTTTGACAAGGCGGTTAGCAATAACGAAATCCAACTTTTCTCATGCAGATCCTCAGGGTGGGAATCAGGGAGGGTCAGGGCTTGGGCCACAGCTGAGCTCTTGCAGCTGCAGGACAGCGCATGGGGATATGCCGGGAATGGGGAGGCGGAGCAGCAGGAGATGCAAACAGTGCCAGGATACTTACTGGAACAGAAGAGCGAAACAACCGCTCCAGAGAGGCATTTCCTGCGAGAGGGAGGAAAAGGGCTGAGTTCAGCGGAGGAGAGGCTCCGGCTCAGCAGCGGGATGAGGGGCACAGTGACCGCATCCCGCAGAGCCGCGCCACTCACCGGCCTGGCTCGGGCATCTGGAGGCTGCTGTTCCTCAGCACCACCTCGCGGGGAGGCAGGGGCTGCCCGGTGCCCGCTTCCACCGCTGCGAACGTGGGGTTGCTGGAAGGCACGGCGGGGCCGGGTGAGCCAGCACAGCGGGTGCATGGTGCCAGCACAGCGAGTACATGGTGCCAGCACAGCGGGTGCATGGTCCCAGCACAGCGGGTGCATGGTCCCAGCACGCCCGCAGCGCGCACTGCGCAGGCACTGCTGCCTGAGCCGCCCCGGGAGCGTGGACACCCAGCGGGTTTGGCTCACACCGAGCCAGAGATAGCGTAACCAAACCTTTACAAATAGGCCCTAAATGTTTGCCTATGGCTCCAACAAAGAGCCGGTGAGCAAGGGAGGAAGCAGGAGCGTAGGAAGGGAATGCGGACCCTGTGCCAGCGAGCAAGAGAAAGGCTCATAGAAAATGGGGGTTCTGAGGACAGGGACACAGGGATGCCAAAAGAGGCACCCCTGAAGGGCCAGGGCAGGATATGGAGACCTGGCACTGAGTTCAGGACCAGGAACAGGAGCACAGTGAAGGAGTCTCAGAATGGTTTGGGTGGGAAGGGAACATCCAGTTTCAGCCCCCCACCATGGGTAGGGACACCTTCCACTACCCCAGGAGTACCCAGGTCTCAGCTGTAACCAGCTTCGGTTGAATGCAGCGCTCCAAGCTCGCTGCTAGCCCAGGGCAGTGCAGAGGCAGATACAGGTGTGTTTACTGAGCTTAATTACAAATACAAGGACCCAGCCCTGCCCTCCCACACCCCGGCCAAGTGCTGCTCTCATGGGGCTTTTAAGAGGGAGTGCAGGGCACTGTCTTCCCCCTGGGTGGGTTCTGTATGTACTGCTGGAGGGGCTGCTTTGGTGAGGTGGGGTGAGGAGTAGGAAGAGGGCAGGGGATGGAGCAGGGATGCTGGAAAGAATGTTATGTTTGTGTGGGAAGCTGCCAGGGCTTCTATGGCAAAGACCAGCCAAGTCTTTGCCAGCTCCAAGGCATTGCAGAGAGCACTCTGTGTCCTGGGGATGGGCTGAAACCATTAGTGCAGGGCTCTGAGTGCTTTATGAGTAAATAGAGCCCCACTCAAAAAAGAGCTTTTATGGGAGAGGGATAGATCAAGCAGTGGGAGGGGTGTGGAGAAAGCATCCATGTACCTCCTGTAGCCCATTTGCTCGCAGGCTGCTTTTGCCAGCATCAGGTTGAAGTGGTCATGGCAGATGCAGAACCAATCTCCAGTGTTCCTGTTAAGCACCTGCAGGATGGATCTGTCTTTGGAAACACGGGCTGGAGACAGACACAAAGGCAGCCTTGTCACAGGTGACTGGCAGGCAGCAGCCATGCCCCTTTGGAGCCCAAGCAGGGTGTCCTGGACTTACCCCCAGCTAGTGGCCCCTCAGGGACCCACTGGGGGCAGTTGGCTTCATCCTCGCCCTGCAGACAGTCCACCTGCCCATCACAGACTTGCTGCAGCGGCACCAGCTTCAAGGGCTGCTTGCAGAAGAAGTAGTGCTGGTCCAGGTAAACCTTGACTGGGAGAAGGGTGGGGGAAGGGGGGTCAGCAAGAGGGTCCCAGCCAAACCCTGGGTCCAGGGCTATGTTTGCTGTGCAAAAGGAGCAGGGAGAGGAGAGCAGGAGCCATACCCAGGAACCCGACTGCAACCAGGCAGGCGAGGGTGAGCATCACTGCCAGGACCAGGATGCCGATCCGCTTGAAGGACTGCTGGGATGTGGAGGCTTTGCGTCTTGGGCTGGGACCTGCAACACACAGGAGCGTGGCCCTGCGTCGCCCGCCTCAGCCCGGCAGCACTCATGCCCCCAGCTCCCGCAGGTATTACCTCTGCCATTGAGCCGCTCGGAGGCTAAATCCTGCAAACCAGAGGGGGAAAGCAGTTACCGAGCTGGAACTTCAGCATGAAGCAGTTGGTGGGTGGCAGGGTCTGTAGGAGCGTGGCTAGCTGCTCCCATGGCAGTTCCCATGCCAAATGCAGAGATAACATGATCAGCCACCCCAGAGAAAGCAGAGGATCAGCTAAGCCTGGGCAGGCACAGAGGCTGCTGCAGCTCTGGCTTGCTCAAGGTCCCTGGTGAGGATTAGCAGGGGAAATGCCTCACCCTACATCGGAGGTTGTTTTAGAGCTGCTGAAGATGGAGGTGGCAGCAGGGGGGTGGCATGTCCTGGTGCAACACTTGGCTCTGTTGTCACCCAGCATCACTAGCTGTGTTGCTCCTTCGAACACTATCTGTGCAATTCCAGTAACTGGTTATTAAAGTTGTAGAATTACTGTCATTAATGCACCAGGGGCTTAAAAAGTCATAGGTGTTATGAAAGCACTTTCTGATGTGCCAAGAAGCTCCGAGTCAAAATAGAAGTGGTGGCACCCAGACATGTCACCATGGGGGGTTCTATTCTCTGACTGGCCCAGTGTGGGGTCAGAAACCGAGTGGCACAGCCCAAGTCCTCCCTGGCACGCTGCTGGAGAAACCAGCCTGGCCCATGGGAGGGAAGGCTGTGCTGCTGCTAGGACACGCAGTAAACACAGCCTGGTAGCAGTCAGCACGGGAGGAAGAGGTGAAAGAGGCGTTGATCCCACTTAATCTCTTCAAAATCATTTTCTTGTAAGAGCTTCTCATATGAGAGACGCCCAATTGCAGTAGGAGAGGTCCCATGAGCTGCACCAGCCAGCTGCTGCCTCTTGTGCTCGGTGGGTTGGCGCTAGGCAAAGATGAGAGCCCCCTTGGGGAGTTTGAGGTGGACGCTGTACGTTTCTGTTGCCCTGTTTTGCAGCTATGCTTGTGCCACGCTGTTGAGCTGCTTCCTGACAGCCTGTGCTTTGCCCTGAATGCCCCTCCAGCCCTGAGAGCTCTTCTCCTCTGCTCTGGACTCTACCACACAGGTAAGAGGAGCTGCTGCTCTTTGGGGAGCACACACTTGTCTGTGGGCTGGAGCCGGTTGTGTTTGTTGTCTCAAATGAGAGCAGTGGCCCCTGTGCCCCTGCAGGGCTTGGAGATTGGGGACTTTGAAGAGCAGTGGTGCCATGAGACCAGGGATGCGGTCAGGCTCCAGCCTAAGGCAGGCAGGAGGGAGTGATGGAGCCCCCCGGCTCTGGTCGCTGTGTTTGGGCATGTTTTGCCATGCACAGAGACTTTATTAGCAGGATTTTACAGGCAAGTGACAAGTGATTATTTGTGGGTATACATACAGAGCTTGGATTTCATGTGCTGCTAGCTCAGCCATCGCTGCCCCTCTATCGCAGCCCTGCTGCATGGCTTAGGCTCCCAGTTTTGGCTGCTCCCCAGCTGGGGAACAAGAAGTGCAGGGGAGGACTGGATCCATCCTGTGCTGACAGGGCTGTGGGCATGTGGCTGTGCCCCAGCATGGAGCTGTCTGGCTCTTCAGGAGATGCCAGGGGCCGTGCCCCAAACAGCTGGGCTCATTTGGCACTGATGCTGAGCACGGGCAAGCCATGCCAAGCACCCAGCTCTGGATGCACACAGCCCCTTGGCTCCTCTTGGTCTCTGTGATGATGCTGCAGTGCTATCAGCAGTCTGAGCTGCTGGGATGTGGAGCCCAGCTCTGTGTAGGGAACAGGAGGGTAGGGTGGGAAGGTGAGGGCGTCTCCTGGTCCTCCCATCTCATCTGCCCTTCCCAAGCTCCTTATCTGCAGCACTTGGTGCCTGCCGGAGTTCAGTGATGTGGCTCAGCTTGCTCCCAAGCATCACCTACATCCTCCCGTGCATCCAGCCAGGGCACGTGGGGCTGCTCCTTCCTCGTGCTGACCTCTTGTGTCACTGTGAGCCTGGACCATGGGATCCTAACGGTTCCTGTGGGAACGGTCCCAGGCTGTGGCCACAGCAGCTCCACAGCATGGCTGGGGCTGAGAGTCACTGCAGCAGTTCTGCCGCCCCTGCCTGCCCACAAGCGACCTGTCCTTGTGTCCATCACATCATCTGGTATCAAGCTCCTTTCCCGATGCAGGTAGGAGGGATGATGCTGTGTTGTTGGCCACTTCCCACCTACAGAAGCCATTGCCTGGTGTTGATTTGATTTTTCAGTGCATTTTCTTCCATCCGTGAACTTCCTCAGTTTCAAACAGATTTGCAGCTTGAAGCTGCCCCAGGGGCTGCCTCTCCATCGCTGCCCACTTGCTCCCAAAACCACACTACAGCAAGAGCTGTACTGGTTAGATTCCAAGGAAGGCAAGAGCTGTGCCAGCTCCTGTGTGGAGTGGAAGCACATGATTTCCTGGAGAACTTGAGGCTGCCGTAACTAATTGAGCTCCCTTGCTGTATTCACGTTAATGCTGCTATGGCCAGTCTGCACTCCAGCTCTGCAAGAGCCATCTCGTGAGCCATGGTGAACTTCTGCACCCTCTTCTGAGGAGGCTTGAACAGCCAGGGGTGCTCTTGCTGCTTTTCCTCTGCACTGTGTGGCTGCAGGGTGCTGTGATGCGCTGAATAGCTGCTCCTGAATGGGGTGGAATGTTCAATCCAAACCCCAGCTTCAAAGGCTGCAGGGCGCTCGGATCCAGGGCTAGCTCCTTGGCTGCAGGAGATTTAATCCATGGGTTCATGTAGCCACTGATGCCATGCAGGTGAGCGAGTTCCCTACCCTGGAGGGATTGATGTCCTGATGTGTTGCTGGTGGAGGGTTTTATGCTGCCCAGTGAGCTGGGCTGTACGCGCCTGTCCTCGGCTAAGGAAAGCTTTTCCTCCTAGGGAGGGACTGCGTGCCAGGCTGGGGTTTGGTGGTACTGCCTTTGCTTGCTAAAGGCACTGAAAGAAGCCAAGCCGAGCATGTCCCTTGTGCTGAGCAGAGGGACTGACAGTCCTGCAGTGGAAGCACTGGGGGACACGGGACTGGGCTCCTTCCCTGGCATTGCCTAAGAACCAGCCCCTTCTCAGGGCAAGGACGGGGATAACAAGATGCTTCCCAGTGTGGGAGAGGCCCAAGCAAGGCACAGAGAAGTGTGAGAATGAGAGCGAAGCTCCGTGTCCCACAGCCATGGTGCAGCGTTGGGACGCAGGTAGAATCATTCCCTGTTGGGATGCTGCGGGGGGCTGAGCCCGGGGCGCAGCAGCTCTTTGGAGCCTGAGCTGCCCCATCACCAGTGAACTGCTGCGGGCAGACCCGGTGTGCGAGTGTAGGAGCCATGGGGAGTGAGGGGTGCGAGCATGAGGGGCAGGGGCTGCCGTGCGGAGAGGGGCAGGGCGGTGGGTGAAGCCGTTGGTAACTCACCATGTTCATCCAGCTCCGACGGGGTCTTCAGCCTGCAGAAACCCAGCCAGTATCCTCCAGCTGGGACACGGGGAGGCTGCGGGTGCCCCGGTGCCCAGGGAGCTGGGTCAGCGATGCTCCCACCACCCCTGTGCCTGTGCCACTTTAACACTGTGGCAGGACCGCCCCAGCGCTCCTTAAAACCCACAGCAGGAGTTGTGAAACAGGAATTGTGATCTGTACGGTAACACAACACCAGTCTCTCGGCAGCACCGGCGCCTGCGGTAATCTCCTGAGCATCTGCCTCTGGAGGTGACTCACCTGCAGATCTGTCACAAAATAGCTTATCAGGAGTGAACTGACTGCATTTTTCCTGCTCTTCAGCTGGTGATAAGAGGAACCACGGCTGTCCCGCTCTCCATCCATCTCTTCCGCGTTGCACTGGGTTGTTTTCAAACAGAGGTTTTAGTAGGTGGAGGAGGTAGAGTTTATGCATGAGGTTACAGGGCCATTGTACCCTCTCAGGTCACTCAGCGTGCGTGTCCCTGTGCAGCCCCGGGTTGTGGTTGACACAGGCACCTCGGAAGGAAAGCGAGTGGGTGCCCATGCGTCGGATGAGCTCACTGGTGTTGCACAAGGTGTGGCTGGCAGGGCTGGGTGCGGAGAGGGGCTCTTACAGCCCCCAAGTTTCGGTGCTGTGCCCGTAGGCTGATGCTGAGGCTGCTCACGGAGCTGCGCAACACTGATGAAAGCTGGGTTATGATGTGTCTGGGAATGATGGCTTGGGATGGGGAGCAGTTTGCTTGCAAGGGCTGTCAGGATTAGGTATCAGGAGCTGTGGTATCAAGAGCCGGCTGGAAAGCCTCATGCAGGGTCATGCAGGAGGTGGTGCAGAATGAACCAAGCAGCTCATTATCCTCTCCTTTTGTCATGAAGCTTTACCAGTGGTCAAGCAGAGCTGCTGCTGCCATGTGTGTGCACTGAGCCGGTGGAGAGACCGTGGAGCATCCCGACGTGCAGCTCCTGAGCCAGGGATCTGTGCCATCGTTGTGCCAGCTCACCCTGCCGCAGCAGGGAGCTGGGGAGAGCGGGCAGCGGGAGACCAGGGATCCCTGCATCTGCGTGTAGCTCTGCAGGTAAGGATGCCCTCCCCACACTCCCTGCGAAAGCAGCTCAACAGATGGGTGCTGCAGGGATCAGGCAGAGGCTCTGGAGTGAGCTCAGTCCCGTGCATCCAGCACCTCCTGTGTGGTCTGTGCTGGGCCACAAGGCATGGGCAGCCTTCCCAGAGCATCCCAGTGCCAGCCCCACACACCCCATGGCTTGGCCTCAATGCAATGGAAGGGAGAGCAACCCAGGAGCATCCCTGGGATGGGAGCTGGCACAGTGGGGAGCAGCTCTTCCTCCTCTGAGGTTAAGTGAGGGTTTTGAGGAAGCAGCTCTGTTTTCAGATGTTATGTCATGGCTCTGGGTGCCTTCGGGGCTTTGCTTCCTGGAGTGCGGCTGCATTTCCAGCCCGTTGCCCTTCCCTGGCCTCTTACACCCAGAACCCTGGCATGACGCAGGCTTCTGAGCACGTTGGCTGTGACTGGGGTCAGGCAGAGGCCAGGCAGGGCTGGCCCAGGAGTATGCAGAGCGCAGCATCCCCTCTGCATCCCTGCCAGCATCCCCACAGGTCCCAGGCATCACCCCTGGGTCTCAATGCTGAGATGCTCGCCCTGGGTGGGGGTTGTACAAGGACTTGGCTTTGCTATGGTGTAGTTGGAGCCTGTGCGCAAAGGTGGGAGGGATTTTGCCCCTGGCTGCCCCATTTCCAAGCTGTTAATGGTTGTCCCTGTTTGGTATCTCCTACCTGCAGCTGCTGGAGATGGTTTCCCCCTCTTCCTGCAAGCAGGCACTGATTGCCACCTAACCCTGTGGCTTGGAGAGAAGATGATTGAATAGACCAGTAAGTGCATCATACTGTGACTGGGGGCAGCTGGTGAGGGATGCCCTGTCACCCTGGGTCCTGCCCTCACCCTGCACAGGGCCGTAATCTTTGCAGGCATCCCTGATCACCCAAGGCCAGGGCTTTGTGTGGAATCTGCTCCCCTCCCGGCTGCTGTTCTTCATCAGGAGGTGGCAGTTGGAGGACACAGCCACTTGGAGACCCCTGTGCCCATCCCTTGGGCCCCAGCACTACCCTCTGCCAGCGTGCCTGTCCCCACAGCATGTGGGGAGCTGTGCTGGGAGCAACCGTGAGGGGCTGGGGCACAGGCAGTGTGCATCCATCGCATGAGGAGCGATGTCCGCTGGAGCTCCTCTGCTTTCTCCCCTAGGAACCAGTTGAACCAGCGGGTGAGGAGAGGTGCCCAACCTCACTGTAGTGCAGGGTTTGAGGTGGCTGTGTCACCGGGAGAGGAGGGGACCGGCAGGACGTGCCAGGCTCCAGCAGCTCCCAGCCTGGACAAGCCGTGAGCAGCTCCTGTGGCACAGCATCGGGTGCCAGGAGATGGACCGCCAGGCGGGTGAGTACGTGGCCTTTTCTGCCCTTATGGAGGAGAGGAAGGAACGGTTTGTGGCACAGCAGTGGCTTGGTAACCTGCCCCCGTCTGCTGCGGGCAGGGGCTGGACTGCTGGTGTGGCTCTGAATCCAGCAGAGCTGCTTGGAGGCATCTTGGGATGCGAGGATGTCTGCGCCTGAGGGTTTCGGGGCACAGGCTGCTTCCCACACATGGCACGGGGCAGGGGCTGGGCATGAAGTTGTCATGCTCCCACCAGTGGCAGGTGTGGGAAGAGGGCAGTTTCGGCAGTGGGGGTGATTCAGGGAGGCTCTTGCATCACGCTCCTGCCCTAGCTCCTCTGTGTGAGTCACTCCTGCAGCAGACTCCTGACCTCACCCATGCCATCCCATGATGTCCCTGAGGTCCCAGCTTGCCCCTGGCCCGGCAGCAGCAGGGTGCATTGTTTGCCCACCTGTCCTGGCCTCCTGAGTCCTGCCCCTAGAGCCCAGCAGAAGGGAAGGGCAGGCTGGTCCTGCTTGTCTGCGGCGCTTGGGAGCTGGTGGCGCGATGCTCTGCGGCTGCCGGGTGCTTGCCAGATCACATCAGGTAGAGCAAGTGCTGCAGGTTATGGGACGCCCTGGCTCACTGTGTAAACACTGTGACCACAGGGGAAATGTTCTCACTCCACCGGCATCTGGCTAAATTTAGCTGCTGTGAGGTCATCCTCACTCCTGGTGCTGCAGGCACAGCACCCAGGGTGCCCCTATGCAGGCTCTGGGGCAGTGGCCAAACCCTGCAGCCCCCGAGCGGTGCCCATCACTGCTCCTGCCTGTGTTTTGCTAATGGGTCCCACTGGGACTGACTGGGCAGCTTACTGGTCAGGGATGCTGGGGTGAAAGGGGCTGTACTCCTGTGAGATGTGCTCACACTGGAGCCTGCTGTGACAGTGGAGAAGGGTCTGGGATGGTGGTTGGGATGCACAGGGTCTTGGGGAAGCAGGAGCTGATAGCAGCTAGAGGGAGGTGTGATTAGCACCCTGGTGCTGTAGATTAGACAAGATTTGCTCTGTGCAGCCTCTTGTCAACAAAGAAATGGGTGCTCATCAGCGATGCTGTGCCTGAGTACCTTGCTGTCCCTTTGACAATGATGGAGAGTTGGCTGCAGATGCAGTGTGGATGGGAGGGATGGGAGAGGTCCTGCACAGCCCCATCATCCCGCAGTCCCAGCCCAGCGCTGGCAGCAGAGGCTGCTCGCCCTGACAAACACATCCTCTAGAGGGAACTGCCTGTCCAGAAATGAGTCTGTGCAGCGGCACAGGGACACTGCCGGGACCGACCAGGGTATGGCACTGCATGGCTGCGGGAGCACTGGGACAGCACCGGTGCCACTGCCGTGCCAGCAGCTCCAAGAAGGTGCTTCCCCCCAGGGAAGTGTCCAGGGGACCAGGAGTGGGGATGCAGGCATTGTGAGGGTGGGCAGCTCCGGGTCCCAGCACAACGTGATGGGTCCGGGCACAGTCTCTGGCAGTGGAGCGCAGTCCCTCCATGTCATGTTCAGAACCCCAGTCTCCCAGAGGCACTTGTCTGCAGAGCCCCTTCTTCCTTACAGGGCAAGAGCCCATGAAGGTGCTCGGAGTGATCTTGGGTGTCGGGCTGGCCTTGCTGATCCTCGTGGGCTTTGGCTACGCCTTCATCCGGTGGTACCAGAGGGGCCGGTGCTGGTGCCGTGAGTATGGGCAGTGTGGGCCTGGGATGTGGGGAGCACCCCTGACATTGGCTGGTCCCAGGGGATGCCCACGTGCAGGGTGGCTCTGGGGCAAGCTGGGGACACGCAGAGGCTGAGAAGGGGGTACACAGTGATGTCCTGGTGCAGCCGGCTGCCTGGGGGCTGTCCTGCCCTTTCCCATCCAGCTGCACAGATGTGTGGCAAAGCAAAGGCTCTGACACGTCTCCTCCTCACCTCCCCAGGGCCTGACTTCGTGTTCAACCTCTACCACACCTGGTGAGTGAAGCCACGCGGGGCCTTGGGGCAGGCTGGGTGCTCCCTTTGCATGGTGCTGAGGTGTCACAAGCCCTCGCTGTTCCCAACCCCGTTGAGCTCTCCCTGCCCTGGGGCTGATGCCCAGGCTGGCATCTCTGCCATCCCCACAGTGGGTCGGTGGCGGTAGAGCTGGTGCCACCATTCAGCATCAGCGGCTCGCTGAGTGAGGCAGGGAGCAGCTACGCCCCTTTCCACAACCAGGGACCGTGAGCAGAGGCCGGGATGTGCAGGTAGGATGTTCCCTGCTCTTCCCTGCCTGGTGGGGATGAGGGGGTCCCTGGAGTTATGTGCTTGGGAGAAGCCAGTATCGGGGGTGGCTGGAGCAGTGGGTCTGTGTCTCAGAGCATCTGTGCCTCCTCGGAGCTCTTGGTCATCCCAGCTTTCCCTGGGATAATCCCAAGGCTTTTCCTGTGAAAGTCCTCTTCATGCCTGTAGGGCATCAGGGACTTTCCCTGGTCTCTGGTTTTGTGTGTGTGTCCCAGTACAGGCTTTGGTTTGCATTTCCTTCCCCATGTCCCTGTCCTCAGCCTGGGATGGGATGGGGGTGATGGCTGTGTAGGGGCTGTGTGCTTGCTGTGCAGCTTCCCCATGCTGCCTCACAGCCACGTCCCAGCACCCACAGAAAGAGCAACCAAAACCAGCCACAGGGGAATTCCTGTGTTCTTTCTTCTTTAAAACACAGCCCCTCAATGTGCTGGGTTTCCACTGAAACCGGTGGTGCAGTTTCTGTGTTTTACAGGAGCTTCTCCATCTGCTTCTCACAGCTGCATTCCCCTTTTGGCCCTCCTTGGCCATGGGAAGGTGCCCGGGGCCAGCTGCCATCCCCATGCACTGCCACAGCCTCCCCTTGCTTGGGTTGGAGGAAGAGGGAGCTGCCTTATCCCAGGCTTCCTCAGCGTGCATCCTGGAGGGACATCTGCCATTCCCATGACCCAGGGACACCCCATCCCTCAGTACCAGTCAGCCCCGTGCCCAGGAGACCTTGGGCCAAGGCTGTTGGTGAACAGCGCAGTGTGAGATTTGGGGAACCAGCTAAGAAGGGTGGTAATGAGCCACAGAACTGGATGGCTGGTTTTGTGCAATAGAGGAAAATCTCATAAGGAAATGAGACTGCTTCAGACTTCCCTCCTCGGTGAGATATTGGTACCAATGTGGAAATTTGTCTTCTGCACTGACAGTGCAAGCAAACACCTCAGAAAGCCCCTGTGGGCCCACAAGTGCTGGCAAAGAACAGGGACTTTAGGGCTGTTTCCTCATAAACTGCTTTCTTAGAAGGAAAATGAAGAGAAACCTGGGAGACAGCATTGCTGCATGTAGAGAAACAGGTGAGGATGGAGCAGAGCGCCCCATCCTGCATCCTGGTAGGCAAGGGAGCACAGGCTCCCTCCCTTCTCCTTCCCAAGCCCACTGTGCTGCTCCTCGCAGGGTCTGTGCAGTGCCGGGGGGGAGAAAGGTGCTGACACAGTGCAGTCCCTTGCTGGGACAGCCACAGTGTGGTGCTCTCCATAGCACAGAGAGATGCTTGCAGGAGGAGTCAGAGCTGAGCATCCTCCTGCGTCAGGCTGGAAAATGTGAGCCTGTGAGACTTCCAGGGAACGGAGGCACCATCCGTGCTCTCGCCTATCGGAGCCAAAGTGCTGCGCTGTGGTTTTCTGGCAAACTCACCCGGGTTCCATTGAAACATCGCCTCTCGCTGCCCCTGGAAGCTGCTGGCTGGAGTCTTTCGTGGTGAGCAGGAGCCGGCAGCACCCAGCACTGCGCAGGATGTGGATGCAGGCTGATGCGAGGAGCGTTTGAAATGAAAACAGAAGCTGTGCTGCCTTTTGGTGACTCCGATTTCCAGAGGAAGTCGAAAACAGGGAAAGTGAAAAGGAAATACCCAAAAGCAGAAGAGATGGGGGCAATGGAAGGGCTGAGGGTGCCCTGCCTGGCACTGGTGCTGCTGCTGCTGTGGTCATCCACCTCCTTTTGCATGACACAGGCAGCATGTCTCAACTGTGAGCAGTGCTACGTCAGATGTAGCAGCAGGAAGTGGCAATACATCAACCACCCTCCTGACGGCAGTGATTCATATGTTCACCTGACAAAATGTACTCTCCGAGCTGGGTTTCCAGCAGCACTTTAATGGGACTATCCCACCACCGTGGGGGTTCTTGGAAACCAAGTGACTTTAGGAAAAGCTCTACAGTGACTACAGTGAAACGTAGCCCATGTTAAGTCCTTCCCATCTCATGTTTGTTTCCATTCTGACAGAAACTATTGCCCCCATCCCCTTCTTTTGACTGGTTCTGCTCTGCTCCTCTTCTTCCCTGGTGTGCAGTCCTCAAGCTGCTGCCCTGTGGGACATGCTGCATCAGCACAAGCTGCCCAGGTCCCTTCCCTGCTGCTCCTGTGGTGCATGTCCCACCATACAACTCTCACCTCTGACATCTGCCCCGGTGCTTAGATGAGAGCAAAGTTGTGATGTGGAGACGCTCTTCCCCATGTAAGACATTGCCCTTTGCTGTGGGGGAAAGCCCATATCTGGAAACAGCAAACGCAGCTTGACCTTAGGGGAGGATGTACAGATGAACAGACAAAATAGCTTTGGATGGACCACATCCTTTCTGTATTTACAAATTAAATAGAATAAATAATGTCTGTACGCAATAGTGGCAGAACATGGGCCATAGTGTGGGCAGGGCTGCCCTGGCTCATGCTGGGCTCATAGGGGGGCTGCTGCATGCATCCTGCACCCTACTGGAGATAGCCAGCGCCCAGGTCTCTGTCACAGGGGCTGGATGCTGAAAGGTCTCTGTCGGGTCAGGAAAATCCCTGGCTCCCTCCAAGTGAGGCCAGCCAGGGTGGGAGCTCCGTGCTGCCTGCAGCAGGATGCCTGACGTCACGCTGCTGCTGGCGTCTGTTGTGAAAGGTTTGGACAGCATCAGCACTGCAGATGTCAGATGGAAGAGCCCAGCGCTTGCCTGTGAAAGGGGGAGGTGGAGAGGGAAAACAGGCTCTCGAGGATGCCCTGAGGCCCATGCACTGCACTGGGTAGAGGAGACAGGACTGCACCTTGGGAACATCCCAGCATGTACCTTTGGGCTTGGCGGCTGGAGGAGGCAGGGACGAGCCCCTCCAGCATAGCCTGTCCCTGTGTTTCCTTAGCTTTGTACCAAAGGGAAGGTGCAGGATGGCTGGGGGCTGGCCACAGCAGTGCCAGGGCCAAAGCAGCCCCAGAAGTCATTAGGCTGGTGCTTCTCCAGTGAGTGTTCACCAGGGCACTGCTCAGTTTGATGCGCTGACATCCAGGGGCTGGCAGTAGCTTATCAGAGTATCTGCTGCTGTGGGCAGTGGCTAGAAGAGGTAGTTGGGTCAGTAGTGTGGGGATGCTCACAGGCATCCTTGCTGTCTCCGTTGAGCAGGCTCAAGGGGTTGATTTGCAGCATGAGCCACTTGTTGGTGCTGAGGCTGGAGATGAGGGGCAGCGTCCCCATGAGGTCAGTGTTGAAGATGCTCAGGTCGAAGGGAGCTTTCAGCAGCTCAGGGTGGGCTCTGGAGGCCAGGGGAGCACCTGGAGTCCCACAGCTCAGCAGACCGGGGGCCTGGGGCCCAGCCTGGCTGGAAATATCCCAGGCAGCAGGCACCTGAGTCTCTCTCCATGGAGCAAGGTCCTGTGTGTGGCTGTGGGGATGCTCAGGAGCGGACTGCTTCAAATACCCTTTGACCACAGCCAGCTCAGAGCACTCTGTATCCAAGGCAATGTCAGTGCTGCCCGGGCCCTGCAGGGACGCTGCACAGACTGAGAAGGGCATCCCCTTGGCTGGATCCTGCCTTGGCTCCACCATGCCCTTGGACTGCTGCAGATACCCACGGAACTCCACATCTTGCTGGCTGGTGTCAGGGGGGATGCTGAGTCCCCCGCTGCAGGGCTGCCTGTCCTCCATAAGGATGGTGTTCCCAGAGGAACATGTGGGGCGAGGGCAGGAGCTCTCCAAGCCCACACCGCTGTCATCATCGTTGGGAAGCTGCCTCTTGTGTCCATGGGGCTTGGTCCCCGAGGAGCAGCTCAGTTCCAAGGAGGAGGTGCACAGGCAAATGCCGCTGTCAGTGCTGGTGCCGCTGTTGTCTCTGCTCCCCATGGTCCCTGGCCCCAGCAGGCACACCCCATCTTCATGCCATGCTGGGAGGCTCCAGCCCTTCTCCACGGGCAGCTGGGCTGTGCTGGTGCTGCTGATGGGGACACTGTTCTCATGGGGCTCCTTCTGGCACAGGAATAGCTGCTGGATGGGGTCTGCATCAGGGCTGCTTGAGGATGAGGGCTCCGGCTCCACCCAGAACGAGCTCTGCTTTATGAAAGACTTCTGGGAGGGAAAGCAAAGAGGGGTGTGAGCTGTGCTTCACCCCTGCGTGCCATCTGCCTCTCGCAAGAGTTCCCCAGGCCTGCACCCTTGCACCAGTGGCAAAAGGTGCCATGTGCTCAATAACCTTACCAGGACGGATGGCGGCCTCATGGGTCTCTTTATGTAGATGCACACCAGCAGAGCCCCCAGGAGCCCCAAGAGCAGAAAGGTGATGAAGGAGGAGCTGACAACGCTCAGGACAAGCTCTTTGCTCCCTGCAAGACAGGACATGGCAGAGCCTTCAGTGCGCATAGCACGAGGGCCAGGAGGCTGAGGAGGATCCGTGTCCCATGCACAAGGGCCCCCTTCCCTGGCTCCCCAGCACTTACTGTCCCTCTGCCCGATGGTGACGCACTGCTCGTCGGTGCGCGTGGTGCCGCTGTGCCGGCTGGCCACGCTGGGCTCCACGCTGATGCAGTACTCTGTGTCCCAGAAGAGGTTGCTGATGTTGAACTCCGAGGAGGTCTCCATCACTTCATACTGCAATGATCAGAGTGTGAGCTGGTACCTGAGAGCCCCCAGCTCCTGCAGGAGCGCTGGCCTTGTGTGTTCCTCCCTCCTCCACTCTTCCCTTGGGGTGCTACCAGCTAGACCCAAACTCCCAGTGAGAACTGGGGAACCCACTGCAATAAGTGGTGCAGAGAAATCTTTGCAATGTTGTGGCAAGGCTCTGTATTAAGTTTTGCAGAAGCCTGTACTTCAAAACATGTTTCAGCTTGAGCAGCGCTGCAAGTGGCAGCTGGGGACAGCATAGGATCAGCAGCTCATCTCACCGTCCGATTGTCCTGCGCCCTCCTGATGTACACCCGGTATCGCCTCATGTGCTTCTGGATGTCATCGTACTTCACAGTGAGGTTCCCCCTCTGGAGCAGGAGCTGCAGCTGCACGTGGATGGTGTTGCCCATCACAGAGAGGCTCTGGCCTGACAGGCGCAGACTGGCTGGAAATGGGTCAGTTGGAGAGCACATCAGGGCTTTGTGCTGGTTGCAGCTCTAAAAGCCTTTGCAGCGGTGGATTGAGCTGTGACTGTTTCCTACAGCCAGTGCTGGATGTCCATGCTTTGTCTCTTCCCATCCCACAGCCCAGCTGCCCTCCAGGTAGGTATGAAAAGAGAGAAATCCCTGCTCCCAACATTCTTCCCAAGCAGCTTGGCACCCTGACCTCTGCCATCCTTGCAGCCCCTGGCCGTAGCATGGAGGCAGACACCCAACCTACCTTCTTGTGGGAAGAAAGAGTTGGTCCTTTGCCATGGGGATGTGTGGTTTCCAGACACAGCCCTGACCCGTGCATAGTAGCGGAGAGTAGGGTCCAGGGTGTAGTATGTGAGGTCACAGGAGTGCCCTGAGATCCTCATGCAGTTTGGGATGGCCGTCCAGGACTGATTCGTGCCATAGCTGCAGGGAGAGGTGCCTGGGTGAGAGCAGTGCAAGCAGGACTCTGCTGTCACCGCTGCCAGTATCGGATCCCAGGCAGCGGCTGAATCCCCTTGCAACCCATATCTGTACTCACACTTTGTGCTCTACTTCGTAGAGGACGTTGCTGGGGGGGTTGCGGCCCGGCTCCCACCGCAGCAGGTGATGTGCTATTTCCGCAGCAAAGCGCACCCGTGTTGGCCTCGCCAGCCTCTCACCTGCGGGACCAGAGGGCATTAGGTGATGCTGCATAGCTCCCATCGCACTGGTGCCTGCAGGAGCTGGGCAGAGCTCCTCGAGATTGCCTGGAGCTTGACTCCTGTGTTCAGCAGTGACCAGGCACCCACACCACAAGGGTTTCCTGCCCCGCTTCCAAGTTTCAGTGTGTGCTCAGCCCCCCTTTGCCTTCCTCTTTTCTGGGGAGAGTCCAGCCAAGAGGATCTGGGTGTTTTTCTGGTCCACGAGCAGAGCCTGCTCTACTTGCATCCCTGACCACCCCTGCCATCTGCTAGCAGCTCGCTCTGGATTCAGCTTTCTTGTTTCGCTTCTCTGCTGTCTGACAGAAATAGACTTTTTCACACCTCCTGCCTCAATTTTGGTATTGTCACCTTGCAGCAGAGCATTGCTAGATAACATCTGCCCCTCTCTCTATGCTTGTTTCCTCAGCAGCCGCTATCTGCTCCTGAACCCCACGCCTGCCTGGGGAGGATGGCTGTCAGCAGAGCACCGCGCTAGCCGCCTGCATTCGCCACAACACAAGGCGCCGTGGTCACACTGGTGGGGATAAGCAAGGCTGATGCCTGCCCAAACAGCGAAGAAAGGCAAGTGGTGAGCAGGGAGCCCTGCCCTGTGGACCGCCAGCCTGTGCTGCCCAGCCAGCGACGGTGGCCAAGCAGCCCCACTCCCTGCCTGCCTGCGAGCCTTCCCCCATCCCAGTCCCCATCCCAGTGCTGGGATGTCAGGAGCGGAGCAGTCCGCCGGGACCGCGGGGCTCAAACGCAGCGTGCCAGGAGCTATGGGCAAGAGACTCACCGTGTGTCGTCTGGGCGAGGAGCAGCACTGTGCACAGTGCCAGGGCTGTGCCGAGGGGGTCCATGCCGGCTCAGCATCCTCCGTGTGCGCTGCGCTGGGCGAGCGGCGCGCTGCGCTCTGCCCCGCGGGCTCTGCGCGCCTGTTTTTCCCCCTGGAGGCTGGCTCGGTGACGTCTCGGAGGCGTTAGCGCAGCGGGAGGAAAGTGGCTGAGCAGTGACTTCCACTTCTCTTTGCCGTCCTCCCACTCACCGCAGCTAATCGGGGCCCAGGCTGGGCATTTCCTAAAAGCAGCCTTAAAGGAAAAGCTTTGGGGCTTTTCTCTCACTGCTGAGAAGGGGCAAATAGGAGTAAATCATGTGTCTGCCTCTGCCGGCTTCATTGTCTAATGGGGAGTTAAAAGCACAGCACAGGGGTGAGCTTAGCACTTAAGGTGACCTATGACAGGGTGCTGAGCATAGCGGTGTCACCTTGGGCCAATGTTCTGTGGCTAAAGCCAGCCAGGTCATAGCCAGCCCTAGAGCCCCAGGAGGGGGTTCTTGCTTTCCCTTCCGCTGGGCTCAGGTCATATCCTCCTGCTTCTATCTGCTGTAAACTGTCCTCAGGTCAGCCAGACCTGGGTCCTGGTATAGCAGTGATGCACATTACTGCAGGGATCCAGCCCCACGGTGATGTCATGCTCCTGTGGTGATGCTGGCCTCAGGTTCTAGGACCTGAATTGCCACCAACCAGACTGGGAGCCCTCTGGTTTGCCTTCTGGCAGTCTGAATGACAGCACAGGGCTTGAGGGCTTTCCTGGGGGCTGTGCAAACCCAGGGGCCCTCATGCAATGAAGAGCAATTTGTCTGAAAATGAGGAATTTCCCACTGGGGAATTAGTGGAAAGGACACAGATAAGAAGAGCAAGAGAAACTGAGAGTGTGCTGGGAAGCCTCAGAAAGCTTCAGAGCAGTGCCTGTCTTTGCAGGCATAGGGGCAGGGGACCTTGGGTTCCTTTGTGCAGCAGAGTGGGTTCAAGGAGCCATCTGAAATGCCTCAAGTGGGAGATTTCTGGTTTGGTTTTCCCATCCTTCCTGCTGAAGCCCAGGGGC
This sequence comes from Psittacus erithacus, assembly GCA_009867235.2. Classification (NCBI taxonomy): domain Eukaryota; kingdom Metazoa; phylum Chordata; class Aves; order Psittaciformes; family Psittacidae; genus Psittacus; species Psittacus erithacus. Next base: position 127,019 of record WYDI02029384.1, on the reverse strand, counting down.
TTCCATGAGCTCTCAGCCTCACTCGAGCACCAGCAGGCCTGTCAGGATGGGTCCAGCGGTGCCACTGGGCAGCAGGTGTCAGGCATGGCACGGTGGCATGGCTGGCTCTTGTGGCACCCAGGGACAAGCAGGCTTCAGCTCCGCTGTGCTGGGGCTATGGGGAATGAGGGAATGTGGTGGTGGTGCTGGGTGCTTGGCACAGGAAGAGGCTCTCCCTTGCCAATTCTTCTGCTGAGCACCAGCTGTAGGGATGGGCAGGGAGGACCGCGCCAGCAGCGGATCCCTGCCTGGTTTCACCTTGGCTTGGCTTTATTCCTCCCTCTTTGGGAGCTATCTGATGTGCTGTCACTCTTCTATCAGCTCGTGAGTCAGATCTGGCAACCGCTGAACTTCAGAGTTCTGAGGTGAAGCACAGCCCGTCCCACACAAAACCACAGCTCATGTTTTGCGTAAGGACACCAAAGCCAAAGCAACGGGACCAAAAATGAGGAAGGAGGGAGCCTTGTGGAAAGGCACGGTGGGGCTGGTGCTGTGGGTGAGCGGTGCAGAGGCTGGGGAGGAATGGCTGGCAATTTAGAGGAAAATGAAACAAGCTGAAGAGAAACAACAGTTCTGCTGAACACTTGGATCGTGAGCAGCACAGCAGCCTGTGATGCTTGTACTGCAGCGTGCCATGGGAGAAGCTGGTGCTGGACATGGCAGTGCCTGCCTGCTCCATGGCTCAAGGTGTAGCTGCTTCCCAGCTTCTCTGTCTTGTCAGTGCTTTCCCCTCATCTTTCGTGAAATGCACTTGGCATCCTTGAGGCTGCAGGATGCTGCTACCTTTGCTGCAACCAGCTCTGCTGTGAGGGACTATAGGGAAAAGAGGGCAGACCCATGTTCCCAACCAGAAGCAGGTAGGCACAGCATCCCCTGCCCTGCATGCAGCCGTGTCCTGTGCAGTCCCTGCAGCCCCAGCACAGGCGGAGGACCTAGTGATACGCACAGACATCAGGCGCTGCTGACCACCTAAAGCACCTCATCAAAACCGAAGCATCACAGAAAAGAGCAGCCGTGTGTGTCAGCAGGAGAGGTTTTGAATTCATGGGTCAACAGCCCTAGAGAAAGCTGCCAAGTTTCCTTTTCATCTTAAAAACAACTGACTAATCTGTGAATAGGAATAGCCGTGGTTTTAGTAACCTGGAAATCACCTCGGTCCAACAGCATGGCAGGTCTTTCACCAGAGCCTCTGCAGCCCCTCTTTGGCACAGCAAGGGCTGGGGGCTGCAGCGGCCCCACTATCCAGCCACTGGGGCTGGGCACCAGCTTAGCTAAGGGGCTGCCCAGGTCCATGGGGCAGGCACGGGCAGTGTATGGAGCTGGAGGGCTGCTTCTGCATGGACACAGCCCTGCTGCAGGACAAAGCGCTTTGCCTGGAAGAGCAGAGTTATCCTTTCACCATTCCCTCATGCCTGGAGGTCAGAGCAGTGTGGAAGAGCTGCTGGGCTTTCCCAGGCTGTGTGTGCTATTAGCACCTCATTTGGCTAGCTGGGAGGGCAGGAGGATGTAGCAGGGCTCCTAAGAGAGGTTACCAGCAAGCAGGATTTCATGCGGGAGGTGTTGTGCACAATATGACATTTAGCATCAGGTTGCTGGGGTCAAGCCCAGGTGCAGGATTCTCTGTATCTCACTCTCTGTAGGTGGCTTTGCAGAAACACCAAGAAGCAAATCATTCCTGGAGCTGCCATTTGGACCTGTCCTCTGAGAACCTCTTCCCAGAAGAGGATGTGCCAGCTAGCACAGGCACGCAGGCAAGGCCAGCTTAGGGCAACCTCAGCCAAAACCCTCTTGCGAGCCCTTGCATCCCAGTGGGACAGAGCCCTCTAAATGCTGTTAGGCCTGAGTGTGAAAACTAGAGGCGAAGGGCATGAACTGACTCCTCTGGGAAGGGATGGGATGGAGAATTCTGGGGCAGTGGGATCCATCCTGGGCTTTTTAGCGTTGAAATCAGAGGGGCTTTGAAGTGAGTTTCCTTCAAGTTCGGATGGCCCTGCTGCCTCCTGTGCTTCTGATGAGCAGGTGTGGGTGGGGAGCAGGTGAATAAGAGACTTATGCTATGATTAATGCCAACAGAAATGTGCCTGGAAAACAGTGTCAGGATGGGGCTCACAGAAGGCACCACGCTACCAAAGAGAGCCTCCTGGAGCCGGGCCATTGGAGAGGTTTCCTTCTTCCTTGCCGAGCCACACGAGGACATTCTGGACTTCTCAGCCACCTGGGGTTCGCAGGATGGTTTTGCTGGCTCGGACATGGCTGAGTATCCCTCCCTCTCTCTCGGATGGAGCAGGAGAAGTGCCAAGTGGGCACACAGTGCAGAAGGAGAGCCTTGAGAGTAGCGAAGGGACCGCAGTGCCCAGGATGCTGCTCATCCCCAGAGCCAGACCTCCTCTGCTCCTGTAGCCGAGGCTCCTGCCCAGGGCTCCCCATTGCCTGGCTGCTGGAGCCGGCAGCAGGGGCCGGTGTTTTGCAGGCTGTGCCTGCAGCAGTTGGGAAACAGGCTGGTCCAACTGGTTTCCCTCCGCGCCCGGCGCTGGCACTGACGTACGCGCCCGCTCGCCAAACACATTCTGCCCCGTCCCCGCGGACCTGACTTCGCTCCGCACGGCGCTGCGAGGCGAAGGATGGCTGTGCCGGAGCTGTGAGCACAGCCCAGCCCTGCCCCGGCCCATGGACCTGAAACCCTCTCTGGTAAGGCACGGGCAGCTCCCGCCCAGCTCTGTATCCGTATGGACCCGCTTTCCTTAGGGGTTGGTGGAGGGCCCAGTTTCTCCTCCTGCTCTCTGGGGTGTTGTCTTCTCAGCCTATTGCTGCCGGCAAGGTGAGGGACCTGGATCGACCTGCCTATGGGGCTGTGCCTCCCGCACTCCTCGGCACATGGAGGGGGGAGGAATGCTGCCAGCATTCTCAGTGTCACCCTCTGCCAGCAGAGGAGGCCTTAGGGCCCCTGGCACAGCTGCTCTTCCACACTGGAGTGAGTTCTGAACCAGGGGGATGGGCTGGTGGGAGCCAGTGCTGCTTGGCACCCATGGGAGCTGCACCACTGGCATTCCCACAGCACATCGGTAGCAGTGGCAGGATGCTGGTGCTCTCCTTTCCCACTCTCCTGGCAGTTTTCCCTGTGCTCTTTTGGGTCTGGGTTGCCCAGGGCCTGCTCAGTCTCAGCCGAGCATCCTGTCATGGGGAAAACATCCATCCCCAGCCGGGCACTGGGCTCAGCCCTCCCGGGTGAGGCGATGGGTAATTACTGCACCACCTGGAACGTGCAGAGCCGGCAGTGACAGGGTGGATGGGGCTCAATGGGTTGGCCAGCCCCCAGCACTGCTTAGCAGTGTGGTCCCAGCGCTGGGTACCACCAAAAGCAGGCAGCAGCACTGTGTCTTGGTGAGAACAGGGCAGGAATTGGCATGCCCACGTATGGAGGCAATTACCCGATACTTGATACCCACACTGGGCCACCCTGGTTTTGTCACTTGGATTAAATGGTCCATTAGGAGTCTCAGGTGCCACCCTCATCTCTTCATCGTTCTGTGCCTGGCCTGTGGATTACTCACCCCCTAGAACATTTTCTGATCTCTCTGCCTGGAGAGCTGCTCACAAGGGCATAGAGCAAGCTGTCCCTGGCTGTTGGGGCTGACTCAGTCGATGGCACTCGTCATCTGCACTAGAAAATGGCCCTTATGTGCTTTGGGGTTTCACTTTGCTGTGTGTCGCTCATATATGGCATCCAGCGGGAGCATCCTCCTGCAGCTCCTGCCTGATTTGTCCCTGAAGATGGGGATCTGCCCCTCAAACAGAGGCACCATAGAATGGATTCACCAGGAGGCAACAGGAACTTTCCCAGGCTAGGGAGGGTTTTGTGTCAGGTGAGCATGAGGACAATGTCCCTACTGTGTGCTTGCTGAGCACAATCTGCTCTCTACAACCATGTTAAGAGATGATTCTCTACCTGGAACAATGACAGCTGCTGGCACAGGAGATGGAGGGGGGTTATTGGGTGCCCTGCACAGCCCTGATAGCACCAAGTGCTACAGAGTGGCTGCAGCTGCTGTGCTGGATCCTTGCCTATAGGAAAGGGATCAGCTATTTAAACTCAGCTGCCTCTTTCCTCTCTTGATGCTCCAAGTCTTGGGTGGCTGCTGAGGCCAGAGCTGGGTCCTGGCTCTGGTTGCAACACCTCAGGTGTTGCCTGGCTTCCATGCTCCCTCCCACTCCGAAACTGGCTGCTGGCTGGTTTCCCTGCCTTTCCTCCCATCAGGCATAGATCCTGAGCCTCCAGCCCAGCCCGGACCATTCTGCCCCTGGTGATTGCCTTCTGCTGCAGGTTTGGTGGCTTTCCATCTGTGGTAGTGAGTCCAAATGGATGGAGGGTGGGCAGCGCAAATGGTAGTTCAAGATGCAAAGAGGATGGGCTTCTGCGGTGCTCCTGTCTGCGGCTTAGGTGCTTTGCTGAGCTCCACTCAAAGCCTTATAGCAGAGCAAGTGTGGTGGTTTTAGGCTCATGCCAGATATAGGAAAGGGCTCAGCCAACAGACACGCACTGTCTGCTCATCCCCCAGGCCCAGGAGTGAGGCAGAGTCCCCCTGCATCCCCAGCATTTCTATTCCTGGCTATTGGAAGGCCAGCCCTGCCATGGGAAGGAGCTGGTTTTGCCCCACTCCCCATGCCTGGCTTTCAGACACCAGCCACAACAGCACATAACGCTCTGGTGGCTGGTGGAGCTTTTGCAGGGAGGATGTTCAGAACAAGGCTCAAACCGCAGCCATGCGTGCGAGATAAGGCATGGCTCCGGGTCTAACTTTTACTCAAGAGCCAGCAAAGGATGAGTAAAGGGTTTGTGGGCAGAAGCTGCTCACTCACGAGGGTAATGCATGTTCCTTAACAGAAATACCTGTGTGAAGCCACTGCAGTTTGTTCTGTGCTTCAGTAGCTATGCGACAGCAACCAGTTATACTGGTTACCAGGAGCCTGTGGTAAAAGTTTTGTGAGCTTCTGTGATAAATCTGAAATAAAAACCACTTGGACTTTAGCCTTTGAAGGAAATAAGTAGCTAATAGGTCACCTGTGTTTCCTGCTAAGGAGTGTTAAGAGCAATGTAACCTATACCATAGTTAGGTGTTGATTTCAAACCTATGCACACTGGAGATGGCAATGCTTTGGCATCCACCACCACTGGCTTACTGATGGAGCTGGAAAGCTTTGTCCTTTATAGCACTAATTCTGCTCATCTGTTAGCTGAAGGGTTGCACTTGCCGCAGGATGTGGCATGGGAAATACCTGATGTGGAGGTAGGATACAAATGGTACTGTGTGGGTATTGACAAAAACCTCATGGATACTTAGAAGGGAGAAACTCTTTTCCTAGGCATGGTTCCTGGCATCCATACATTGCTTTGTTTTTACAGAGGAGCAGGACCTGCTGCAGCTCTGGCTCTCTTGCTGGTTGCATCCGCTTTCTAACAATGGCACTAATGTTACCCAGGGATGTTTCGTGGCGTGCAGTACCTGCTGCAAGAACTCGAATCCCATTGGCATGACTGTTTAGGCTTATTAGGGGGGACACTGCAGGGCATTCTGCAGCCTTCCTGTGCCAGCCCAGCCCCACAGAGCACCAAAGGGCTCTCCAGCACCTTTGGGAGAGCCATGAGAAGCCAAGCCTGCAGTCGGGGTGTCCTGAGCTTGCCCACATGGAACTCAGGTGTAGGGAAACTGATCTTTGGCTCCAGGCTGAGCAAATCCAGGCTTGTTAGTGCTGCTGATGGGAAGGGATAAGGAGGAGCGGGTGATGCTGCAAAACACAAACTGCCTCTGCTCCTCCCATCGCATGTGGGAGACCAGAGAGCTGCTGAGAGTCCCCTGATGTGATAGGGAGGTGGCTTTTGGTGGCTGGGTGACATTAGTGGTGGCCATGCCCAGGGCCCGCAGGCAGCAGAAGGAGCTGGAGCTCGTGATGCTGTGCCTGTGGCTCCACAGCTGTTGCTTCTAGCTGCAAGCAGCTCCTGAGGCGCAGTGGAGGAGCTGGCTGTGTGCCGTGTCCTGTGATGCTCAGTGCGGGCTGTGTGCGGGGAGCGCGCGTGGCCACGCCGGGTGTGTGACTCAGGGGATAATGCCCAGGAAGTTTCACCACCACATTGCAAGAGAGGGCACAGCCGGATTTACAAAGCATGAGCCTGAGCAGGATCCCGATACCCAGCAGGAAACACAAGGGTAGAGGAAAACCAGCTGGTACGGGGTGACTTGGCGGCAGTGGCTCCCGCTCTGCCCATCATCCCCATCCTTGCTGCCCATCCCAGAGCCATGCACCATCCCTGGTGCCACTCGCTGGCTTGGCACGGAAAAGGGATGCTTCTGGTTACCTGGAAATGTCACCTCTAGCAACCACAGGGTCAAAACCCAGACACAGGCTTCCAGAGGGAAGTGTTTGAGCCAGCTCCTGGCTCGTAGGAGTTCCCTGGAAGGTGGAGCTGGGTGTGGGTACCAGGCTGCACTCTGCTGCCAAAGATGCAGAGAGTTCTTTAGGGTTGGATGTAGCCCAGATCTGACTGGCTTCCCTTGAGCAGGCTGGCGTAAACGTCATTTGTTGTGGCTGTGTGGTGCTGGGAGATGGTGGGCTGAGGAGCAAGGCAGTTGGGTGACCTGCTGAGGATGAAGCCCAGGAGGGGCTGGCTGGTGATGCCCTTGCCATCTCTCTAAGGCACACAGCCATTTCTTGTTGCTAGAGATGTATCTGAGATTTTACAATGGGCAGAGGAAACAGCATTTGGTTTGGGCTTTGTACGCATTCCATTTCTGAAGGAAAATGAGAGGCTCTTGCTTCAGTAGCTGATGGAGCTCTCAGAAGAGTGTATCTTAAGGAAAGGAAGCAAATAAGTGTTCTTTTAGAAATTTGTGGATCCGGAGTGACACAACTGCAGAGCAGCATTCCAGGATGCAGGATGTTTCAGGGCTTGGAAAACACTGATTATTAAGTCTTACTAAATAACAACTGGAAATTGCCATGTATTTTTCAGATGGCTAATTAAGGACAGATGCATAAATTGGGGCACTAGCCCCGTGGAACTGGGCCACAGTGTGACTGACCTGATGCCGAATACCCAGCCGAGCGCTCTGATCAAAGTGATCAGTTTGGGAGATTTGGCCAGCAGCCTCCTGAAGGGGTAAAGCTTTGTGACAAAGAGGTTTTCAGCTGTCCCAGATGGGGTACAGCTCCGGCTTCATGTACAGAAAGAAGCAGTAACAGCAGTAACTATCCATGTGGTTCATGGTGCTGTGGAGGAATAGCCACCACAATGGATGGCCATGCTGGGGAGCTTGGCTCCATGTCCTGGGCAGCAGGGTGGCAGCTCTGGTGAGCATCAGTCATTGCTAGTGAGGGTGTCCTCTGCCTGCAGACCACTGCATCGCCCAGCAGTGTGCCTCCCAGCCTCCATGCCTCTGCAGCCCGCAACATCTTCGGTTCCCGACCCCTGAGGCCTCGAGAAAGCGTCCTCTGCACCAGCTTCAAGCCCTACAGCCCAGAGTCCAGCCCAGCCCCGGCCCCCTGCACGGCCTGTGAGAGCACACGTAAGAGGATGGTGCTGAGGGTGATCTCCGGCCTCGCTGGCCCTATGGTGGGGAGGGATGGAGGGAGGCAGGGAACGGGTGCCTGTGCCCATTGCTGGCACAAGCCTCAGTCCACAGGATGGCGTTTCCAGGGCTATGAAGGGTACTGGGGGAAAGGGAGAGGACAGAGACCATGGCAGGATGGGGGAATGCCATGGGGCATTGTGGGGTGTGTGTGGCCCTGCTCTCCCATGTCTTATGGGTCCTCTGAGCACTGTGTATGGGGAACCAGGGAGCCCCTGGCATGTACGGGTAGGCAGCAAGGTCTGGGCACCCTGGGGACACAGCAGCTCCCCCTGACCCTGCCTCTGCCCTGCTGCCAGGATCCTCCATGTTCAGAGCTCCCTGCATGAGCCAGCGACGGCTTGCGCTCATCTTCTGCGTCTCCATCCTCATCGCGCTGCTCGTCGCCCTCATCCTCCTGTGTGAGTGGGGTCCCAGCCTGGGGTGGTGCAGGGCTCCCTGGGGCTCAGCAGAAGGCAGCCATCTAGCTGGGAAGTGCCATAGGGAAACCCCGGTGCCGGGACGCAGCGGGCAGAGAAGCGCTCTTCCCATTCCCTGAGCATTCCTGACATCTGGTGGACAGGCAGGAGCAGGATTGCCAGGGAAAGGAGATCCGCCTCTTGGGCTGGCCGCCGTCTCGGGGCTTGCTTCAGTTGGCACCCCCAGGAGCATCCCCATTCGCTCTCCCCGAGACAGAGGGTTAGCAGGCAGGACCTGTCAGACAAAGTGCAGTCCATAGCTGGAACGGGCACACACGCTGGGGAATTCAATCCTTGTAATATCTTGCTGCTGGTGAGCTTGATGCATCTTTCTGCAGGAGCAAGCTAGGTCTGGGTTAAGTGAGAGGTTAAGTGGGGTTAATGATGCTGGGCTGCCATAGGGATGCTCAGAGTGGTCCAGTCCTCCTGCAGCATTTCAGCCTAGCCTCAAAGCCAGTGCTGCACCCAGCTCACACCTAGTGTTTGGGGGTGCCCCATGCACCAAGACCTCCTCCAGACTCCCATCTGGGTGGCTCGCAGCACCCTTGCCCCTAGCGAGCCCCTGCAGCAGCTCCAGCCTCACCCCAGCACTCATTGCTTCCAGTTATGTTCTGGCGGTCACAGACGGGCATCGTGTACAAGGAACCTGCCGAGAGCTGCAAGGACAACCCCGTGCGCTGCAACGGCATCGCCGACTGCTCCCAGAGGAGCGATGAGCTGGGCTGTGGTGAGGCACCGGGAGCTGGGTGGTGGGGGCGAGGGGAGCCCCTGTGCTCTGGGTACCACTGACCCACCTGCTGCATCCTGCAGTGCGCTTCGCGTCTGACGAGTCCTTGCTCTACGTCTACTCCAGCACGGAGAGCCAGTGGCTGCCGGTGTGCAGCAATGCCTGGAACGAATCCTTCTCCAGAAAGACCTGCCAGCAGCTGGGATTTCAGAAGTAATTCCCTGAGGATGGGTTGTTGTCTAGGGCAGTGGAGCCCTGCCAACCCCATGGGCGTTGCTCTGGCTCTATTGCCCTGGCTGGGTGCATGATCCGCTGTGCTTTTTCCCCAGCCCTGCTCTTTTCTGCTGGAAGGCTGTGTCTGGTGCTGCTCTGGCTGTTTCACTCTGTCCCCCTTTGAGTGTGCAGGGACTGGGCGGTCAGTGCCTGGCCAGGGGGGATCCTCACTTCTCTCTCCTCTCACCTCCCAGTGCCTCACAGACTGAATACATTCCCCTGCACATCTCTGGCAAGAGCCTCACGGTGACCAACGAGCAGGGGACCATCCAGCAGAGCCTCAACAGGTACCCGGCAGCGCTGCCTCCTGCCCCTGCCCTGGTGTCGTGAGGCTGTGTCTGAGGCTGTGCTCCCCCTTCTCTCCTGCAGCTCGCAGTGTCTCACGGGAAAGTACGTCTCCCTGCGATGCACAAGTAAGGGGCTGGCTGGCAGGGCAATGACCAAGGGTAGGAGCTGCTTTCCTCCCTTCTTTGCACAGGGTTGGGCAAATAGGATGTGTTTCCTGGCAAATCCTCTGGGTAATAGGAAGTTATGATTGCATTACCATGGTGCCCACTGGCCCCTATGCTGTACCGAGCACTGCGGGTGGTGGGGGTGCTGTGCATGTCCCCCTCCAGGCTTTGCCTTCTCCCTGGGCCCTTCTCTCAGCCTTGCTCTTCCCTCCAGCCTGTGGGCAGAGGATTTCTGGCCGGATCATTGGAGGGAAGGAAACCTCTGTGAGCAAATGGCCCTGGCAAGTCAGTGTGCAGTACGGGCCCGTCCACATCTGCGGTGGCACCATCATCGATGCACAGTGGGTCCTCACTGCAGCCCACTGCTTCTTCATGTGAGTGCTGCTGCAGTGCTGCTGTTTAACCGTTGCTGAGTGCCCTCGCTCAGGCACTCAGCCCAGCCCCATGTCTCACTCCTTGCTGCCTCCACCTCTCCCTGCAGGAACAGCATGAAGATCCTCGATGACTGGAAGGTGTACGGTGGGGTCTCAGACCTCAAGCAGCAAGGAGAGGCCATCCCTGTCTCCCAGGTCATCATCAACTCCAACTACAGTGATGATCACGATGACTACGACATCGCTCTCATGAAGCTCTCCAGGCCGCTGACGCTCTCAGGTGAGGCCTCTCAGCTTGTTTTGCTGTGGGGCTGGTGTTTGGGGGGGATGGAGAGATTCTGGCAATGGGCAGGAGCAAGAAGCAGCTCTGTCCCCTCATGAGAAACCATTCCCTGGGCTGCTGCCGGCTGGAGCATCCCGCTCTGCTGTGGCCATGCTGCCTTCCCATGGTTGGGAGCTATCCCATCCTGCTCTGGCAGGTCCTGGCACTCACACTGCCATGGGCTGGGGGTCCAGCAGAGACCCTGCCTGGATGGGCACAGAGGGGAGTGCTCCCTGCACACCACGCTTCTCCCTGGCCCCAGGGCCGGTGACCACAGCAGGAGCTCTGCTCCCTGCTGACTCATTCCTTCCTCCTCGCCTGGTTTCCATCATGTCTCTCTCCAGCTCAGGTTCGCCCAGCCTGCCTCCCCATGTACGGTCAGCGATTCCAGACCGGCAGGTCCTGCTTCATCACCGGCTATGGGAAGACAAGGGAGAACGAAGGTGAGGGAGGATGCGGCCTCTCCTGCGTGCTGCAATGTGCAAGAGGAGCCGGCGTGGCTCTGCTCTGGTATTCAAGAGCTGTTCCCACAGTGCAAGAAACCAGCTTCTTCCCTCACTGCTGAGAAACGCTGGTGCTGGGGGGGTCTCGGGTGTGTTGGGGGCACGAGGCCCACCCTGCCCCACAGCTCCTCCTGCCTTGCAGATAACACATCCCCAAAGCTGCGGGAGGCCGAGGTGAAGCTGATTGACTACAAGATCTGCAACAGCGACAAGGTGTATGAGGGGTACCTGACCCCACGGATGATGTGTGCCGGGTACCTGCAGGGAGGGAAGGATGCGTGCCAGGTCAGCTGGGGCACGAGGTCCCCCAGGGCGAGGGGGGATGATGGTGTCCTTTGGCTGAGTACCAGCAGAGGAGCATCTCCTGTATCCTCTGTGACAGGGTGACAGCGGAGGACCCCTGGTCTGCGAGGACAACGGCCGCTGGTACGTGGCTGGGGTGACGAGCTGGGGGACAGGATGTGGCCAGAAGAACAAGCCTGGTGTCTACACACGCGTGACAAAGCTCCTCAACTGGATATACAGCAAAATGGAGGTGAGGTGACGTGTCAGGGCTGGGAAGACTCATCAGGTGGATCTGGGAGCATTGAGAGGGGCTGTTTCCCCCCAGCCCAGCCCTTCACCCTTGCTGTTCCCTCTCTCCCTTGCAGAGCGAGAATGACTAACACCGGGATGGACACTTGCCTGGGCTGTGCTCTCGGGCCAGCACAAGCCCCTGCCCTGGGTTGCTCCTGGGGCACGATGCTACCAGCAGATCCCCCCACCTCTCTCTGGACTGTGCATGAAGCCAGGGACCTGCTGCTGTCCCCAGCCTCTGCAACTTACAGCACCTGCATAGTGACTCTGCCCTCGTGTCATGCAAGGGGCCTGGTGGCAAGGCACGCACCCAACCCTGGTCCCACAATGGCTTCTCTGGTGCTTCTCATGTAAATAGATGTGTCCAGACTGGGGTGTCCTGAGTGCTTCCTGGCAGGATCAGTGGGTCAGGGGCTGCTGGTGTCGCCTGCTGATCACATGGATGTGGTGGATGGAAGTGAAGAGCAGGAATGCCATGGGATGCCTGTGGCTGGTCACAGTTGTGCTGCTGTGGGGTGCAGCATGGTGCTGCTCACGTCACAGGCCATGCTCCCTGCTTTCTCCATGGGGGCTGAGCAAAGGGGAGCCCAGAGGAGCAGTAGTTGCTCTTGTTGGCAGGTAGGTTTAGGAAGTGCCTATAAGAGAAAACCCAGTGCCATGGATAGGGTCAGCCCTCGCTCCAGGACTGCGTGCGGCTGGGCTCTGTTTCTGCCTGCTCGGGGAGGATGTCAGCAGCAGCATGGGGCAGGTCTGCTCTCGGGGCTGTCACAGAGGCCAGAAGCAGCCAAAGGCCGAGGTGGAGCATGATGTAGGCCAGCAACCTTCAGGGCAGAGCCGGCCCTGGACCTCGCTGTTTGACCATGCTGGATTTCTTCTGTTACCTCCCTGGCCATGCCGGAGTGGGGACACATTAAGCCCAAGGAAACAAGTGCCAGCATCTCCCTGTGGAAGCTATGGGAGGCCTCCAGGTTGGCTGTGCGAGTGCCTGTTGGGTGAGCAGAGGCTGCTGCCCTTGCTGAGGCTCCTGTCCCAGATGTGTGGTCAGCGGCAGAGGGGTCCTGGGGTGCTTGGCTACTGCACTCAATAAACGTTTTGGTAGTGCCCTGTGTGGAGATGGCTCTTTTGGAGTGCCCAGATGGCATGGGAGCTGCAGGAAGGGCGCTGTGGATGCTGCGGAGCAGGATAAAACACTTTCCTGAGGAGGCTGCTCAGCCTCTGCAATTGCCCTCTGTCAGAGGAATGGCAGTAATGAGCATTTAGCATCGAATCCTCCTTGGGAGGAGGAAAGGTTGCTGGCACTGCTTCTTTGTAACCCGTCTTCTTGCAGCTGGAAACTTTAAAGGAGGGACTGGTGCTTTGGGGAGCTCGCTTTGAAGTAGTCTAAAGCTGCTTGACAAGCCTGTCTGGGCCAGCTCCAGCTGCGGTGGTCCTTTCCCTCCCCTGCGCGGGAGTGTGATGCCCACCTCTGCAGCCTGGCTCTCCCTCCTTGGGAAGGAGGATGGTTTAGTGTGTGGAGCAAGCCCTGAGCAAAGGCTCAGTGCTGTGGTGTCCATGTGTCCTGCAAAGGAACTGGAGACATCAGTTCCCCACATGATGTGAGTACCGAGCAGCTTGGGCTAGGCAGCTTGGCTTCTGACCTGCATTCCATAGTGTGGCCATTGGAACTACATGATATTAAGGTCCTTTCCCACCCTAACCATTCTATGATTCACTGGGCTCTCGGGGGCCTGGGAGGGCTCATTTCTCTTAAGTATGCTGGAGATGTAAAGATGGGAAATCTTGGGGTGTATGGGCTGCTGTAGGCACATCCCCATCTCACCTCCTGGGAGCATCCCTTGGCCTCCTAGAACTGGCTGCCTGCTGTGGAAAAGGTCAGCTGCAGGCAGGGTGCTGTGGTTTGCATTTCAGTGCTGGGACAGCAGGTCCAGCCCAGATCTATGTGTGCAGAAAGCACCCAGCCCTCCCTGGGACTTGGAGCAGGCCTCAGTGCGCAGGGAGGTGCTTGGCGGCTGCCCTAGACCTGGCCCCAAACAATGAGAGTTGCTGCCTTTTAGGAAGCACTGAGTCAGCCTGACCTCAAAGCGCTTGGCAAAGCTGCAGCACAGAAACCTCCCACAGCATGTGGGAGCCTTCAGCACAGGACAAGGGGCTCTTCTCACTTTATAAAGCCTCTGCTGCTCAGCCACTTGGGGGAGAAGAAGCTGCTGCTGGCAACAAGCTGCCCATAGCTCAGGCCAGAGAGGGATGCTCCTGGTAATGATGCTACTTCAGCACATAGAGATCCTGCTCCTCTGCTGTGAATCTCACAGGTTATTGCTCTTCTGCTCTCTGAAACAGTCCCTCAAGGCAGAAAAATTATTTCGGCCCTTATAACAAATTAATTTACTCCTTCTAAACAAGCAGTGGGGTTTCCTCCCAGCCCCACAGAAAGCTAGGCTGTGTTTTCCCAAGGGATGAAGTTTTCTAGCCGCATCAGAAGCGATCGGTTTCTCATGAAGCTGCTCTGGGGCATCTTCTGAGATGAGGGGCCCTGAGTGTGGCCCCGCATCTGTCTGTTTGCAGTCCTCTGTGCTTTGGAAATCATAGCCCAGTGTCCCAAAGGACTGTGAATGCCAAAAATGTAGTCTGGCGGGCACCGTGTGAATTACTGCCGATTAGGAGCCGTTCATCCCAATCTCTCCTTTTATAGCGCTTTGTTCTGTTGTGTCAAACTGCTCTGTTTATAGGGTTTCGGAGATGATGTTTCTCTACAAAAATGTTTTTTTCCATAGTTTCGGATTGGTTCCCTTCCACAGGCAGTAACATCATCACTTGGCACAGAGTCGCTGGGCTTCCAGCTTGTGCAACACCCACCCCGGCTGTGCTGGCCTAAGGAACACAGCCCTCAGCAGCTCCAGCACGGTCTGCTGCTTTGCTGTTGGTTGTTTTGAGCACAAGGAATGACTTAGGCTGCTGCAAAATGATGTTATTGGGTTAAACGCAGCCATATGGCTACACACAACTTTTGGCACTGCTCGGTTCTCCTGACCAGGCTCAGGGCTGCATTGCCACAGAATGAGCAGTTTGCAAGCTTGGTGTTACAGGGAAGGGAAAGACCTCAAAACTGAAGGGGAAGGCTCTGGAGAGCAAGAGGCTCCTTCTCCTATTCCCTGTCAGGCCTTGCTGCACAGGGGGGAGATGCCTGCTCATGGCTCCTATTGACACAAGTAGCATGAAGAGCTCAGCGCAGCATCGCCCGCCTGGCCTCGGGGCTCTTAGCCCACATTACACCAGAAAAGATACGGCCCAATTTTGCCAGTAAATACATAATGGCTTGGTACAGTTCTCTCTCTGCAGATGAGATGTTTGCCATTAGCGACTGCTGGAGCTGCTGTCCCTCTGTGGGAGCAGCACAGAGGACCCATCGCTTCCTACCTTCACCCTGGGATCTCTATTTCAACAGCAGCTGAGGAGCAGGTAAGGTCAGAGAAGCCCAAAACTTGATTATAACTGCTTGATCCCTGCCTCACTCCCTGCAGGGTAACAAGCAGCCTTATCGTGTTATCCCTACATATTAAGGAGACTTGACATTGTCCAGCTCCTCTCTGTTGGTCTGTATCTCTTCATCCTTCTGAATAATTGCCTTGAAATGCCAGTGCCGGTTTATTTTCTTTTTATACTTTACTGGAAACAGGGAAATGAATGTATAATGGACTCTGCGCCATTATTGCCTGATTCCTATCTAAGATGCATTTGAGTTATTAAGGAATGAACCAGCTCAGTGGTGGCAGCATCGCTAAGGTGTTTTTATAAGAAGAAATGGCTCTCCAGGGCAGCAGCAGGAGCCAAGCAGACAGGGGTGTGCCAGCCTGGCTCAACAGGAGCAGTGCCCCCTCATAGCACTCTGCCATGCCCAGCAGTGCCCTCAGTTGCCCCTCTGACACGGTGCCCAGCCCCCTGTTTTGGTGCTGTGGTCCACCGCAGGGCAGGGCACAGCAAACTGTGCTCCTGCTGCAGATGCCCACAGCCACATCTGGCCCTGGCCAAAGCCTGTGAGTGCCGCGGTGGCTCCAAGCAGGACCAGGGCTCCCCTCCCTGCTGTGGCTGGCCAGGCACCCGCATTCCCTCTGGCGACTGTGCAGGGCTATATTAAACACATCTCCCTCCCAGATCCTGCTCCTCCCAACATGCCCAGCTGTCCCATGGGAATAAACTGGCAGGTTTCCACAGAGCTCGGTGACAGCAGCAGTGGGCCCAGCCCTTGCCTTCTCTTGGCGTTTTGTCTTGACTGAAGTATCTGCTGCTTCCTGACCTGCTCCGGCTGAGCCCCAAAGGGTCTGGTTTTCTGCAGCTGGATCTGGGGGAGTCAGTGCAGGTCCTGAGCCCACCTGAAGCCAAACCAGGTTCTACCACCACCGAGCCAGCCCCAGCTCCCCACTGCCCAGCAGGTCTGGCAAGGGTGACCCTAGAGATGTGACGGAACAACGTGACTTAAGCCCTGTGAACTGGCCACATGGTTTGGAAGCGCAGAGCCCTTTCCCAGCAACACCCTTCTGCTCTTGAAGCAAGAAAGAGAAGTTTCCGCAC
The DNA here is from genome assembly GCA_009867235.2 of Psittacus erithacus. Taxonomy (NCBI): domain Eukaryota; kingdom Metazoa; phylum Chordata; class Aves; order Psittaciformes; family Psittacidae; genus Psittacus; species Psittacus erithacus. Next base: position 111,107 of record WYDI02029384.1, on the reverse strand, counting down.
CATGTTTACCAGTTTATCAACACAGGCTTTCCATCAACCTCATTGAAGCTCTGGCAGCCTGTTGCTCAGTTGCTGTTTCTCCCTCTACCTCCGTACCAGATGCTCAACGCGGGCTCAGTCCAGCTCTCAGGCGCGGACACGGATGTTCCCCACGCTGATGAGCGCTTCCCCTCCCGCCTGCGCCCCGCACGCCCTTCCTGCGGGCTCCCACCGCCCCACGGACCCCGACTGCAGCTGGGCACATCCCGCCCGCCCCGACCCCCGTCCCTGGCGGCGTCCGGTGCGTGCAGGAGCGCTCCGGGGCGGCCCCCGTTCTGCCATCGGAGGACCGCGGCCCCATCCCCGCTCTCCCGGGCGGGCCGTGCCGGGCTGACCGCGCCCCCCCGCCGGCGGCAGGCGCCGCCTCGTCCCGCCCCGCTCCGCTCCGCTCCCCTTTGTGCGGCAGCCCCTCTCTGCGCACACGCTGCCGCACAGCTTCGCTCCCACCCGGCACCGCCCGGAGCACAGGGGCGTGATAGCCCAGCCCGGTCCTGCCCGGCCCGACGCTGCCGCCCGGTCCAGCCCGCAGAGCTCAGGTGGGTGCTGCCGCTGCCGTTGCTCACGGGAGAGGACGGCTCCGCCGTAGCAGGCGGCACGGGAGGCGGGTCGGGAGCCCTGCCGCGGTGAGCCCGGCACAGCCCGGCTCAGGACTGCGCGCCTCGGGGGGCCGCGGCTCTTGGGGGCACGGCCCGGTGCCCCCGGGGCATCGCCCTGAGCCCGGGGCCGCTCGCAGCCCCCGCCCCGGCGGCTGCCATGGCAACGCCAGTTACCACGGTTTTCCTCATCCCACCGTTGCCTGGTTACCAGCCCCTCCGTGCTGGGTGGATGCCCCGGCCGACCAGCGGTCCCCACCGGAGACCACGGTGGGTGGGAGAGCCCGGGTGTGCTCTGCCTGCCCTGATCCTCTCGGGCTGGCCAGGCTCTGTGGCACGCAGGGATGTCGTGGAGCAGGGAGGTAATCCTCCTCCCCAGGCTTTTGGCAGCGTTCTGGCTTGTGTTGTTAAATATTTTAGTAGCACCGTAGCAATACATAAACAGCTGAGTGCTTTATCCCAGGAAGGCTTACGAGAGGGAAGGAAGAGCATGTCTCTCAGGGTGTGTAATTAATGCTTCCTGAAGAAACAGATAGCAGAGTCCATGTGGTGGAACTCGGATCTTACAGGAATATTTCTGTGGGAGGGAAAGTGACAGGTGGCTTGTGTGGATGTGAACAAGCTTTGCAGCACGGAAGAGCAGCCTCCTGGGAAAAGCCGTGTATGGATTAGGACTTGAAGCACTGCGCTGCGCCCATTTCAGCGAGCCCGCCGTGCTCCTGGCTGCTGTTGGGTCCTGTTGGGATTTTCAGGCCCTTTGGGTGTTATCACTTCCCATTTGAAATGAAGACAAGCCCAGAGAGTCCCCTGTTCATATGCGGCCTGAGCATGGTTCCGAGGCGGAGTGATGGAAGCGTGCGAGGGAATAGCTGCCAGCAAAGTGCAGGCACCGCAGAGCCCAACCACTTGTTAGAGCATGGAGAATGCCCCTGTGTGTGGGGCTGGCTGCACTGTCCTCTTGTGTGCCACGCTCGCCTTGGAGTTTTAGCTGCCTCCTTGAAACTTAGCCATTCAGGTAAACTGGCATGGAGAGTCATGGGTTTGGCAGGAGTTTAGACCTTGGTGTTAAGGAGAGCTCTCCAGCACAGCGAGCTGGCACCTCTGGGTCTGGCTGTTCCCCTGTGTTTGCTTTTCACGCTGGTTGTGTGTTTCCAAAGCGCAAAGAGGCTGCTGAGCTTCACAGCTGTTGTGTCACCCGAGCACAGGGAAGGCAGCATGGAGGCATCCTGCTGAGGGGCTGTGCCACCACAACAGTGCTGGCACAGACAACAGCAGTGCCTGGCAGGGAGTTGAGTTTGCTCCTGCTCAGCAGTGGTCATGACTGATGGCAACAGCAGAGAATGGAGAACATGTCTGCTCCTTGACACTGTGCCGAGCCTGGCGGCTCTGTGGTACCCCAGGACACATGGGAGCTTGAAACAGCTTCTCTTACACTGCTAGTTCTGTGTTCTCTGGCGATTTGGATTTCTGTTACTGCCAGGTAACCTCTGCTGGTGCCTGACCTGTTTGATCCCTGTTGTGCTGATATCAGGCAGGTTTACAGCATCCAATTATCATTCAGCAAACAAGGAGAGAGCAGGAGCAGCAGAGCCCTGACAGAAGATGGTGTTTTCTGCTTCCCTGGAGCCAAGGGCTGGGTTCTCTGCCTGCTCTCCTGATGCCGGCACTGCCAGGCAGCCATCAGCTCCGCAGCCATGGCTTGTCTCTAATGAAGTGCTACCCTCACTGTTCTGTGCCTGTTATGTCTCACTTGGGGTGAGCTGGGGACTGTGTGTGAGCCACATGTGGACGGGCAGCTTTGGCTATGGCTTCTTCATGTTCTAGGGCCAGTTGCCCAGGGCTGGAAGAAGCACTGCAGGAGGCAAGTGTAATGCTGGGGCACAGGTGAGGGATGCAGCACTTACAGCCTCCTGTAGCTGTGTTCAGTGATTCCCTGTGATCCCGTGTTCTTGCAAGCATTGACCTCATCAGGGCTGGTCCACAGCATCCACATTCAGTGAGTCTCATTCAGCAGAAATAGGGCTAAAGTTGGGGTTCTTAGGGCTCCTGGGCAGTGTTTCTTTTGAGTAACCTCTGCTTTGAGGGGATACCTCAAACCTGCAAGAGACAATAAAGGCAGTTTTGTGTCTTGCATCTGGTCAGCCTTTGAATCAGCACCAAATTTGGGGAGTGCCATCCATATCGGAATGGAGAGGCTGGAAATCTCTCTTCTCTCTCATTTAGGAGCACGGAGCACAACAACAGGCACATTAATAGTCAGATTGATGCTGACGTGAAATGGCAGAAGAGCACATCTCTGCATAGCTGGAAATGTCCATTCACACATGCACACCCTCAAATGCTCCAGGCAACTGAGCACTGCTGTCACTGTCTTGGGGGCTTTGCACTGAAACTAGAGATTGTAACTAGGTCTGATCTTTGGGAGATGCCCTGAGGGCTCCTGACGGAGGGAGAAGGCTGCCTGGCGTTGTGCTGTGATGGCTGAGACTTGACAGGGCAGACCTATGCAGTGCAATAGAAGGAAAAGGGGATGTCGAGATTCAGTGCTGCTACAGATTTACCTGCCTTGCTCTGGTATGATTTGCCATGCTATGGAGAGCTGATTGGTGGGCAGGAGAGACTGGCTCTGTCTGCTTGGATTTCCCCTGCTTCTCTACCCCACATGCACAGAGTCTTCATGCACACACACACGCTAACCCAGTGGCATGCGGAATTGCAAGGGGGGATCATCCAGAAGAAGAGGCTGAGGGAGAGCTGTGACTGTGCCTTGCATGGAGCAAAGCATGTTGTCCATCAGCTTGGCATGGGACAGCAGGGCAGTGAATCATCTGGCTCCTGTGCATGGGGATTGGTGGCTCCCAGCTCCGGCTGCCGGAAGCCCAAGCTCCATGTAGGCAGGGAGTGGCAACGATGGCCCTGGTGCTGCCCTTCAGCCCTGGTCTCACCCCCGTCCTACCAGACAGTTAGGATGTGACAGCACAGGCCAGCCCCCAGACAGCAAACTGCACATACTCCCTCAGTCTGTGTTATCGCTTCCTTCCCTGAGGCTCTCTCCCAAATGCCTGATGCCTTCTACCTGGCACTTGCTGTCACTCAGCCATGTAGATAGGGATGGGGGGGTAAATACTTGGTTTTCCCTCACAAAACTTCAGGTTGGGTCGAGGCGAGAGGGAAGCAGAGCTCCGGGAGAGCCCCACTTCCTGAGCAGCTCTGCCTCTCTCTGTGCTTAGGCAGACCTTGCAGCTTCAACAGGAAAAAAACATGTTTTGATTCAAGTCACATGCGATGTGCACTGCGCTGCCTGTTCCCTGCGGTCTGTGTGGGTGCGCGGCTCCTCAGCTGGGTAACTAACTGCAAACTTTGGGTGGCTAATGGGGAGAAAACAGTTTTGTGCCGAGCAGAGCGGTGTGGGGAGGAACGGGCTCATGGGGCTGGCTTTGCGCTGCTTTGTGCAGAGGCACAGCTGGAGTTGGGGTGAGAGGAGCCCCGAGGCACAAGCGGGGAGCACCACATCCCATTTGCAGTGTTTGCTCCTCTCACTCAATTTCAGCTTCATGAAAAGTGGGTGGGCCAGCTTTAAACAACCCAAACCCCTGTGGTGCTTCCCAAGGCATATGGTTCCCGAGAGGAGAGGCGGGCTGGTTTGCACTCCAGAATGCTGTGTTTGTTTTGCAAGCAAGGACGCTGCCAGTCCTGATGGTTGACTCGTGTGGAGAGGAGTTTCAGCGAGCGGAAGTGTGTGGATTTTAGGAACTGAGTTAGAAAAACAAAGAACATATGTGTGCTGTGTGCTCTGTGCTGTGTGCTCTGTGCTGTGCTCTGAGCTTGGCATAAAAGTGAGCTCTGCCGCACTAAGTGCAAGAAGCCAAAAGCTTCCAGAGGACTGGAAGCAGCATCTGTGGCTGAGCAGGGCCCCAGCACTGGCCCCTTCCTTGGGCGCTGCAGAGAGCAGTGGTGAAGCCATGGGCTGGTTCTGGAGCTGGGAGATGTTACAGCTGGCAAAACACACCCAGCATGGCTCCTGTGCTGGGAAGCATCTTTCAGGTGTCAGTGGGAGCATCCTGAAACAAGAGGTGTTTGGGTGGATGGCTCTGTGTGATGAGTGGCTCAGGATGCAGGGTGATGGGTGAGAGCTGCTGCCTCCAGGAGACCCAGGGCTGCCCCTGCACTTGCACCTTGCAGGCAGGAGGGCTCATCCTATGGGAGAGGGAATGTGGTGGGGCTCAGGGCAGGGCATTGTGCATAATGCAACCCCCCGGAGTGTGCTCTCCGGGGGGTGTCACCGAGCTGCGGCTACAATAGCAGCCAAATAACAGCCAAATAAACTGTAAAACCCTGATGAATGGTTTGTTCAAAACATTAAGGCATCGTTAATATGCTACAAGAGCCAATTAATACCGTTCATCTGGCAGCGGCACGTGCTGCATTGCATCTCCTTGTGCGCGTACAACACCCCGCTATCGGGTAATGACACTGCTTTTGCACTGGCAGCCTCGGCAGTAAATAGATAAAGGACGTGAGATAAAGGACGTAGGGAAATGCGCAGCTAGAAGTTACAGTACCAGCAGCTGCTGGGTGCTTTGTACGTGTTTCTAAGGCCTGGTAATTACCCAGAATTAGGTGCCTCGGCTAACGAGGGGGCTTGTCTGGGCGCGGGAGCCAGCGGCACGCTCCAGCGCGGCCCCGCGCCACACAATGGCAGCGGCAGCTGCAGGCGAGGGAAATTAAACCCTCCAGCGTGCAGATAAAACACCCTGACTTCCAAATGACAGGACATGGAAGGGGAGGGAGGGACGGGAATTATCATGGGATGCAACTTGTTATGATGAATAAATCAGGCTCTGGAAACGTGGGGCTGGAGGCTGCTTCCTCCGCAGGCACAATGGGAGCTGGCTCCCGAAGGCAGTGCTGGAGAGCAGCCATGGAGCAAACCGCTGCTGGGGCAGCTGTGGCAGGGTGGTGGGTGCTCCTCCGTGCGTGCTGTTCCTGGGCGCCTTCACAGCACGAACTGGGGCAAGGAGCCGCGTCAGGATGGACCTGGTGCCCTCAGCAGCCGGCTGCTGGGGTGGGCCGGGATGGAGGCTGTATCCAAATCAGGTCAGGCTCCGGAGGGGCTGAATAGCAGCACGCCAGGGATCTGCATCCGTCAGCGCGCTGAATTCCTGCTCTGCCGAGGGCCCCTTTCTTATCGGCACGGATCCAGCGTGGCAGCTGCAGCCGCTCTGTAGCACTCAGTGCTATCAGGGCTGTGCAGGGCGCCCGATAACCCCCCTCCATCTCCTGTGCCAGAAGCAAGACCTCTTGGTGCTCCCGCACCATGTATGGCTGCGAGCCCTGCTGTCGGGTGCTGGGTGGCTGCCGGGGAGCAGCGCAGGGACACACTGCAGGAGGCAGAGCCCAACCAGATCCATGCTTCAGAGCCCCCTGCTTGCTCCCTTGAAGGAGGCGCTCCTGCCAAGCCCTGTCCTCCTGGCAAGGTGTGCCCTGCACGCAGCCAGCAGCAGGACCAGAGCAGCCACCCCTGCCTATGCCCTCAGCAGGAGGAGAAAGCACGGTCAGGGCCAGTTAATAGGTACCGCGTGTGCTGGCAGGGCCCTTCCATCGCAGCAGCGGTGCCTGGTGGTGACCAGTCCCGGCAGCGAGGGTGCCCATCCCAAACGGGTCAGCAGCCTGGGACGTGAATCACAGCCTGGCCACAGTGCTGTTATACCAGGCTGGCTTCCCTTGGGGACCGGTCTATGTCCTCTGGTGCCCCTGCGCAAGAGCAGTGTGTTGGTGCTGGTGAAGGGACAAGCTCAGCTCTGCTCCAGGGGCAAGTGCGGCTGTGAGCTCATGTCCCATCAGGGCCACTGGCCTCATTGTAGGAATGTGCTGTAATTGCTATGCTAATTGGGACAAATTAAAGTATGCTCTGGGTGAAGGGCACAGTATTGACCTTGATTAAGAGATCACAGCCCTTGTGTTGGCCCCATTGCCTGCAGTGCAACCTTGAGACTGCACCAAGGAGCAGAGCCAGTGGTGCAGAGGTGCTTGAAAACATACCACAGAACCCTACAGGACATGTCTGTCTGCTCCAGCCCTTCCCCTCCTTTGTGCCTGTGAGCCACCATGTCCCCCAAGGCTGGGCACAGCAATGGCACCAGGTATCGTGGTCGGGCTCCTAGTGTTTCCAGGGCTGGCCTGGCTCCTTTTCCCATGGCATGGGCCGCAAGGGTTTGCCTGCAGTCCCTCACCACGCTCCCAGCCCCATCATGGTACCCTCCATCAGCCATCCCCGTGCTGAATCCCGCTTCCCTCTCTCACAGCAGCCATGGAGGCAGTGCTCATCTTCCTGTGGTCTCTGCTGGTGCCGGTGGCCGTGGCAGATGGTAGGTGCCGAGTGCTTCCCGCATGCTGGAGGTGGCAGGGGCATGGGAAAAGGCTGCAGGGGTCTGGAGGACCACCGCCCCTCTGATACAAGGGGGTTGGAGTGGGGCATTGGGCAGCAGCCCTGTGGGGAGGAGGGTGCCTGTGCTGGCTGGGGGCTATTGGGGCTGCAGGGGTTCAGTCAGGGGTTCATTCACCTCCCACCCCTTGTCTGCTTCTTTCAGTGGCCACCCAAGAGAAGGAGGAGGACCCCTTTAACTATGGTGAGCATCACTGTGCATGAGGATGGGTGTGCTGGCCAGTATGATGGGGAGCAAAAGGCTGCCCTATCCCTGAACCCAGAAGGAGCAAGCCCCTGTGTCTTCTCCCCCAGATTACCAGAGCCTGAGGATCGGGGGGCTGGTGTTTGCTGTGGTCCTGTTCACTGTGGGCATTCTCCTTATACTCAGTAAGTTGGGGACCAGGGGATGCTGGGTTTGCAGGCTGGGGCAGTGGCAGCCCGTATAGGGGGTGGCCATTGGGAAAGGCTTTGTTCTGTTTCCCACTTTGGCCATGCTCGTGGTGTTTCTCTCCCCTTGCAGGCAGGAGATGCAGGTGCAGTTTCAACCAGAAGCCCAGGTGAGTGAGGGCAGCCTGGAAGGGCACTTATTCCTTGGAGAACCTCTCTGCCCAGTGCTCAGCTCCTCCTGGCTCCCTCCCAGAGCTGGCAGGGTGGCTGTGTGCTCTGAGCATCCCTTTCAGGTGCCTGGTACCCAAAGCTCTGTTGCAATGCTGCTGGGTGGCAAATCAGCTGTGCACACTCCAGGGCCCCTTCCTCATTGTGCCCCTACACTGTTGGGCATCCCTCCCCTAGGAATGAGGTGCAGGTCCCAGCTACTCACTGTACTCCTCTTCTTGCAGAGCTCCAGGGGATGAAGAGGCTCAGGCTGAGAACCTGATCACCTCAAACGGTAAAGTTGCCTGTCCTGTGCATGCTCTGCTGCTGCTGCATTGCACCCATGCCCTCAGAGCACTCCAAACCACTCTGCTCTTCCCTTTGCAGCAACGGGAGCACCGAAGGCTGAGAACTGAGCAGAGCCATGCGGTGAGTCCTGGCCCTGGCCAGCGTGGGTGGTGGCCCTGGGGCTGTCACCGTCTCGGTGCAGGGAAGGAAGGGAGGAGCAGCACTCCCCAGGCAAAGCCCCAGGCAGCCCAGCAGGAAAGGGAAGCATCTGTCCAGGTTTTCCTTTGCATTGCACTTCCTTCCCCTGTGCTCCTCCACCCAAGGTGGGTTTATTTTTAGGGCCTCTGGAGAGAGCTGAGTGCGAGTCCCTTGGACATCTTGCTCCTCGCCTGCATCAGGGTTCCCCCACGCCCGTGGGCTGCAGCAGGGCAGTATGGAGCCCGTGCTGGTGGGAGCATGGTTTGTGCTGTTGGTGGAGTAAGGCATTGGTGCTGCTCTCAGCCTGACTCACTGCTCTCCTTCCCGTGCAGACCCAGAGACCTGAGGACAGATGCTTGGACTGCAGATGCCAGTGGCCTGTGAGGAAACTGAAGCCTCAGCAACAGGTCCCTCTAAGGAGATGCGAAGCTGCTGTGTCTGTGTTGCCCTCTGTACTTCAGCACCGGTTCTCTGTTTACTAACCCGACTAAACTCACCGTCCTCCCTGCCTCCAGTGGTGTATAATGTTGATGTGAGATGATCATGACCTCTAGGGCTAGTCGTTGCTGATGTTGTAATAGTGACTTTCTCTTCACCTTTCTCGTGCTGTGCGTGTGACTCGGGCCGTGTAGGACTGGCAGGCGCTGCCCAAGGGGAGCCCCATGTCCCCCTGCCCATAGCTGGGGGTGCTCGGTGCAGCCCGCACGGTGCTCTGTGCCAGGCAGCACTCAGGGTTCACCCCACTGGCTTTGGGCAGGGTTTGGGGACCAGTCCTGGGTCAGCATCCTGCCCAGTGAGGTTCTGGAGCACACACGCTGCTGTTTCAGCAATAACCCTGCTGCCCCAAGGCAGCCACAGTGGAGCCAGGCAGGGACTGAGCCCTCCCTGAAGGGAGCTCCCCTGTCTCTGCTTGGCACTCCCCGTTTTCTGTCCCTGGCTGAAACCACGCCGTCAGTGTGGGACACTGCTTTCAGTGCGGGGAAGCGCTGTGGTGGCAGAGAAGCCTGTGATGTCCCCCAGCCAGCACGGTAACACTGTGAAAGAGGGCGGCTGCACAGCGGTGACCCTGCTACCAGCACAAACCAGCTCCTTGCCAACGCTCTGCCTGCCCACGAGACAGAGCTGGGCAGGTTAAACAGTCTCTGAGGGCTAAAGAGAAACACGGACTGAAATCAAGAGCCTGCCCGTGCCTGTCTCCATCAGGGAAGGGGCAGCAGTGCTTCCTCCTGGTGCTCCCTGCCCTTCCTGATGCCTTGTCACTCTGCGTGCCGTGGCCCAGGACATGGCCATCCGTGTCAGTGCTGCATGTCGTCCTGTGGCAGTTACGTGTTGTCCGCACTCTGCCAACTGCCCCTTCTCCCCATGGAGCAAGCATCAGTGAGCGATGCTCAGGGGCTTTGCATGCCTGAGCTTGCACAATGGTGATGGAGGGGCTGAGCCATTTTCACCTTGTGTCTGCTTGAGGGTCCCAGCAGGCAAATCTGTGTCAGGCCCCTTCCCCAAGCCCATGGGTATGGAAACCACAGCCCCAGCTATGGCTGGGCACTGCTGGCTTGGCTGTGAGTGCTTGCCAAGCAGGGGCAGCCTGGATATCAGTGCCATCCATGCACTGGGAAGGGGTTCTTGGCCTCCAGGATGATTTTGAGAGGGGTTTCTGCTGTGCCCACCCCACCGTGGTGGCCCTGCCTGCAGGGTGGGCTGAACCTTCCCTTGCTCCTGGCTATTGCCAAGAGCCCTGCCTCTGTGTGCAGCCTCAGGCAGAGCAGACCCCGCGCAGCCCAGCCCCTGTCAGCAGTGCCCGTGCTGTCTGTGGTGTGCCGTCGGTGTTAACACGAAACAAAGCAATCCCTGTGGTGTGTAGAAATGGCAAAACCCTGACCGTGTACAATAAATCGAGCTATTGTGTTTCCTTTTAAATAGGCAAGTGTGCTGCTGTGGAGAAGGGCTGGGGAAAGGAATAAATACCCTTTCTGTCGGTGCCTGGCTGCGGCGTCTCAAGGGCTGTGCTGTTTTCCAGGGGAGCAGGGCACGGGCTGAGGGTCTGGCCCTTTGAGGAGCGGGTGGGCAGCTTCCCTTTGTGCTGGGCAGCCAGGCTGGGCAGGGGGAGCAGTGGGAGCGGAGAGGGCTTTGTGCTAGCAGCGGCAGGCTGTCTGCTCCTTCCTGCAGCCAGCTCAGCGATAGCCAGGGACCGTGTGATGGGAAAGCATGAGCCCCACAGAGCTGCCTTGTCCCTCGGCCTGTGGGAGCTTCTGGCTGCTGGAGTGCAGATCCAGGGGGATGCTGAGCACTGCTTAGGCTCTGTAATAGGGCTGCTCGCATGGCCCCACACATCACCCTCCTGGGAGTTGGCTTCACCCCATGGTGCCAGAACTAAGGTGCCATCTGAGCGCGTGATTCCTGCTCACTGATGGTGAGATTAAAGCAAACCGGATTGAACAGCCCACCTGGCAGCTGGCCTCGCTGCCAGGGCTGGCACAGCCCCGAGGGGTGCAGCATCCTGGTACCCACTGCTGCGCAGGGATGCCATGCACTGTGCTGGGGTGCTCAGGGCGCCCGGGGTGGCTTGATGCTGCCCTGGGAGGCACTGACCTGGCTGTGGCAGGGACCTGCGGTGCCAGGCTGCAGGGACAGAGTGTGCTGCCCACTTCTCCCTAGCAAAAGGCAGCACAGCCCGTACCTGGGCCCATCCCTCTGCTCTCCGCAGTGGGAGGTGAAATGGGTTCCTGATGTTCCGAAAGCAATGGAAGGTGCGTTTCTATGGGGACACCCGTGGCTCTGGGGTGCCTGGTCCTTCCCCCTGCTGGCCCTCCCCTCCCGGGCCTCCTTCCCAAAGGCGGGCGGGAGCCCTGTGCCTCCCCTCGTGACTGTGATAAACATTACACCGAGGCCATTAATGTTTAATGAGGTTTGCCTCCCAATTAATGTGCTTTCCTGGGGGTGCCCACTCACAGAGCCAGGCACCTGCCGGACGTACGGACACGATGGGTGATGGTAAGAGAGCTGCGGAAAGCACCCACCCAAAGGGCTTCCATGGGAGGGGAGATGCCTTCACTTGCGGCATCTCTATGCAAGGAGCAGGGCTGGTCCCTCCTGCCATGCAGAAGCCTGCATGGGGGAAGCTGTTGTGGAGGATTCAGGGGAGACACAGGGATGAATCCCCGGAGGTCTGAAGCCCACTGGTGCGTCAGTGCCAGCTGGTGTTTGGATTCTCAGGCGGGATTTCTCCCTCCAATGGCTTCTGGCAGAGGGATGCGCAGCCAGGTAAGGTGGCTCCAGTGGTGGCATGCAGCCATCGGATGGCTGGCATGGGGGAAGGCATCTTGTGAATGCATCCTGTGAACAGACTTCAGACTTCCTGGGCGAAACCCGGGAATTTGGGAATCCTTTACTGGCTCAGCCAGACCTTAAGGAAGTTGGAGTGCTCTTGCTTGCGCTCCTCATCTTTCCCATGTCACGTCTCCATCATGAGGCCAGCGCCCATCCCTGGCTCTCACTGGGGTTTCTCCTCTTTTCCAGAGCAAGCCCCAGAGCAGGGCCTGGACAGGTTCAGCTACGGTGAGTGCATGGCCCTTGCAGGGCAGCCCATTCCCACCCTGCCCATGGGCTCAGCCCCGGCTGACGCCTGCTCCCCTCCTCCCCAGACTATGAGACCATCCGCAACGGGGGGCTCATCTTCGCCATCGTGGCTTTTGTCATTGGGCTCCTCGTCATCCTCAGTAAGTGCCTCGGGTGGGCTGGGCTCCCCCTTGGCTCTGACCCCATCTCCCTCCTCACCCTGTGCCAGATACAGGGGCAGGGGACCATGCCCTGCCATGGAGGGGAGGGCATCGCCTGCAGCCTGGGGAATTCCAGCCAGGCAAGCTCCCAGCAGAGCGCCAGTGGGGAAGGAGAGCACATAAAGATGCAGCTTTTCCCTGCCAGCGCCGAGGCTTTGCAGGGAAGGTCACTCATTAAAAATAGCAGGGAAAGCTCTGACATTTCCACAGTGAGACGCCAGCGTTCCCAGAGCCCTCAGACCTTGGCAGCTCCCAGAGAGACCTGATGCCGAGCGCAGCCCCGCGCACAGGCGCTGCCTGCTTTACCCAGCGGGGCAGGGGCAGCCGCAGCATCGCAGCTGCAGCACTGACGTGGCTCAGTGGTTTTGGGGAGAAAGATAAGGAAACCACCAGCGTTTGCCATCGTGGCTGGCAGCGTGGGGAGAAAGAGACCTGAGGGAGCTCTTGGGGCTGGGGCTTTGCTAGGCAGCCCAGGGGCTGCCCCTTTGCAGTGCAGGGCAGCACGGAGGGTCCATGTCTTCCTGCCAGCCCCAAAGGGAGGTGAGGGGACTTAGGGCATCCTGCAGAGCCTAACCCCGTGGTCCCCAGCAAGGGGACAAGCCCCAAGCAAGACTTGCTTTACTGGAGTGCAGCACAATGGGTGAGAAGGGATGGGGGGACAGCTCTGGGCACAACAGGTCTCAGTTGTGTCTTTTGCCCCCAGGCCAGCGGCTTCACTGCGGAGGAAAGAAGAAGAGGAGGTGGGTGTTGCGTGGCTTTAAGGCAGCCTCATCTCTCCTCCCTGTCCTAGTCTTGCCAGCTGAAAGGGCTGGGATCTCAGCTCATCCTCCCTCCTGTCTCAGCCGTGTTGCCCAGTGTAACACATCTCCCCTTGCTTTTTGCTCCGCAGGCAAGGAAACGAGGAAGACCTGTAGCTGCAGGTGGGTTGCAGGAGGATGCACCCCGCTGACAAGCAGGCTGCCTGGATCTGCTTGCGCTGGGCAGCGATGCTTGGAGTCCTCTGTGCTGCGTAACCTGCCTGCTCTGTCTGGTTTCAGAGCTGCAATGCCACCGTGGACGCAGAGCTTCATTCAAAGCAGGAAAGTCCTTGCCAAGGGCCACTCCTTACCCCGCTCCAGTGGATCCATTACCCTGCTCACCCTGGACGGGGCTGGAACGCAAATTGCCCTCGTGCTTTCCCTTCTGTTAGATGCAGCGCGTTTCTTGGCTAATAAAGTGCAAGCTGAGCGAGGTTAAACTTTATGCCTGAGGCATTTGAATGGGCTCTCTCCTGGCCCCGCACCAGTGACTTTTCTGCCCTGCAGACATCTTCCAACACAGTCCCAGAAGCCGTTCCTGCCGGCTTCCGCTCACACATGGAGCAGCCGATGACTCCATTCTGGGTTTGCTCCTGGGCATGCAGAGGGAGGGACATTCCCGCTTCCAGCCACCCCTGCTGCTTGGAAGGAACTCCCCTCTTGCTAGGGTGAGCGTTGGCTGTGGGTGCCCAAATCCTGCGGCACATGCTTCCATTGGGATGCACAGCGAGGGCTGTGCAGGCTGTGGACCATGTTGGATGTAGAAGCAGGCATGTGTGGGGCTGCTTGTGTGCTTGTTTTCTTGGAGTGCTTGATCTGGCATCCTTTGTGGGCAAGAATAGGGCTGGGATGGTGCAGGATGTGGTGTCACAGCCTTCTGCAAGGCCGAGCACCCTGGCGCTGCTGGTGGAGTTGAAGCCAGCTCGCCTGGTCCATTTGGGCTTTGATTGAGGTCAGACATTGACAGTAAAACAGGATTAACAGGGGGGAGGTTCTTAGGCCAAATCCGTGCAATTTGTCTAATCTGAGGTGCTTATTTAACACCCTAAGGAGATTATCTCGAAATATGATTTTGACTTGACACTGACCCACTCATGAAGACTTGTTGCAGCTTTGCACAGGCCTTTGGTGGGGGGAGAAAAGTGCCTGTTTCACAGCACACACCACTGAGGTGTGCTGTTTGTGGCTGTGTCCCATAAAGACAGAGCCAGGGAAGCAGGCACCATGGGAAATGAGCCCATCCTCAGCAGGGTCTCACCATCCTGCAGCCCAGGGCTTCCCATCCTCCCCAGGGCACAGGGATGCCCTTCAGGCTGTGCACCTTGGCACCAGCCCCCAGGACAGCCTCGCAGGCAGAGCCCTGCATCCAAGGGAGGAGATTAAGGGGCTGACAAGCAGTGTCTGGCTCCCTGCACAAGAGATCTCTGTCTCGGCACCAGATGGCATTAATAGCTTTATTCTGCACGGCTTGTGGACACCCACATGTGCACACACACACAGCCCCTTGCACCCCTGGTGGGGCCGGGGCACTATGCCATGGGTTGGGGACATGGGCAGGGTGTGCAGTGGCACAGCAGGACAGTGCCAGCACCTCAACACTTGCTCTGGGGGTTACATTTGGAGGCCAGGCTGTTATTTGAGCTAAATTTAGAGTAGCCTTTGCTGTGTGTCCCTCCAGGATGGAGCCAGGGAACCACAGCAGGGGATAGGCATAAGCAAATTATATGACGCATGGGAAACGTGGCCTCCCTGTGCCAGGGGCAGGGGTGCTGCCAGCAGCACTGGGGTGTGAGCCAGCGCAGGACTCCCTGCCCCTCTCTATGTTTCCTTTGCTTTGGACATTGAGCCCAGGAGTGGGAAGCCGGGAAGGCCTAGGGAAAGGCCACCCTGTGTCTGCTCTGCTGCAAGGGCCTGGCAAGGCGGGTTGTGGTCCCCATAGGAGGGTGCCCCATGGGACAAACCCCTGTGCCTGGAGCCCCATGGGTCAGCTGGGAGCCATGGCCTCTGCCAGGAGGTGCTCATCTTCTCCCCTGAACCAGGCAATCTTGGAGGATTTCTCTCACAGTCCCTTGAGCCTTTAATCTTCTCAAAGTAAATCTTTTCTTTGACACAAAGGGGATTGGGTCAATAATATGATGCAGAACTGGAGTGTCCTCTTCCTCTGGGAAGAATTCCAGCTCTGAACAGCTTCTCTTTGGAACGGGCTATTCCCTGTTTACTTTGCCAGTCTCTGAACAGCCGGGTACAAGGGAGAGGGGCTCTGGCTGGCTGTGCCTTGGCCATTCTTGTGCTTAATCCATGACTGAACACGAGGAGATGAGGAAAAGGAGGAGCAGGGAGGCCGCTGGAGCCCGCCAGTGCTGCTCCGCCATCTCCATGATGCCAGGGATGCGTTTGGCCCGGGAGGAAACGTGAATGCAAAATGTCTCCTCATTAGTTAAAACAGAAGAGCAGCAAATGGTGACTAATGGAGCCAAAGAGGAACACTTGACGACGTGGAGAGATGGGGCCGGGCTGGCGGGGAGCCAGCCACACGCCTCCTTCTCCCTTTGTTCTGCTCCGGAAAAGGCAGCGCATCCATCAGCAGCCACGTCTGCCAAAACAGCAGCTCTCCGCGCTCTTCAGTTACCCTCCCAGCCCGAGTAAATAACACTTGAGCCCTCATTTCCATGTCGCACATGCCCCAGAGCGGTGGTTGTTAAGCACTAAGTGTTCACACTGAGATAGATGGAGGGCCGCGGCTATCCCGTGTGAGCGCATCTCTCGGCGGCCGCGGGATGAAGGCTCCGGGAGCAGCCGAGCCGCGGCCTGCTCCGCAGTGCCGCGCTGCACCACTAGAGGGAAGCACAGATCCAGCTTCTAGCCTGGAAATAGCTTTTCCCGGGAAGCGGAACGCGGCCGATCCCGCAGCATCCCGGCTCCCGGCCCTGCTGCTGCCGGTTCGGGAGGAGTCGGCCCTGGGGGGTCCCTTATGGAAAGGCTTGAAGCTGCTCGAACTCAGGGGATTAAGTGGGATCGTGTTTTGGGGCACATCAACCTGTTGGCATCTGCCTGGCCGGGGCTGCCAGCCCTCTTCACCTGGGTACCAGCCCCCTGCCACCTCCAGGGCGTTTATCCTCCCGCTGCCCCATGTGGCAACCGGTTCCTTCTGCTACTGGGGAAACTGAGGCACAGATGCGGGGAGGCTGCGACATGTCCACAGGCGAGCTAGGGGACCTTGCCCCCATCACCACCCGGGCAGCGCCCTTACAGGGCCAGATCTGGGGCTGCTGCTCCTTGGCTGGGCTGAGAAGGGTGCAGGAATGGGATGGAACTGGTCTGTGCTGGTGTTGCTGGGGGTGACTGTGTCCAGGGAGACGGGAGCCGCAGGGAGCAGCCCTTTCACAGCCAGGTGTGCCTGGGGGTGTGTTAATTGCTGAGCCCAGCTGCAGCCCAGCCTGCAATTACCACCTTCTTCCCCCACCTTTTAGTGTTGGGCTGCAGAAGTGGCCATGTGGAGCTGAGGGTTGTTATGGAGGGCAATGCTTGTGTTCTGCCTCCTGTGGAGCAGGATGCTTAGTCAGAGGTCACAAGGGGATGGATTTGCTTCCTGCAAGGTCCTTCGGGGTGAAACTTTGGACGTGTGGGAAGCGCTTCGTGCAAATCGGCTCCGCAGGGTAAGTAGCTCCTCTTGCTTTAATGGCTGCTTCCTCCGGGGGATTTGTCTGGGAGGGTGGCTGAGGACGTGGGGTTAGGGCCGGTGGGAGGCGAGGCACGCACTGGCTGGAGGGATGCTGGGGTGAAAGATGTTCCCCACAGCTCTGTGTGCCCTTTTGCAGTGCCTCTGTGCTGGCACATGGCAAAGCCTTGGGCTGCAAGTGATCATAGTAGCTGAGGGGTGCCTCTCAGGCCTCTCCTTTGGCTGCTTTCCCCAGGGACCTGCTGGGGGCTTGTATGGACAGTGTTTTTCTCCTGTCGGTGAAAGAACTATCCTTAGGGAAAGCATCTGGCTGGCAAACAGGGTATTGGGAGCATGGGGCACCCCTGCAACCCCAGAACTCTGAGGAGTCCTGGATCTGAGTGTAAATGGTGCCTGGAGCCAGAACGAATGCGGGGAGCAGGAGGTGAAAGGAGGCTGGCTGGGTTAGGGTGGCTGTGGCAGCGCTCGACCTCTCCCTGCTTTGTCCTTGGGGAAAGGCAGAAGCATGGCTTTTGCGGGAAAGACCCTGCTGTGCATGTTGTTCTGTGCTGGAGGGCAGGGGGTCCCTTCTCCCCAAGGGGGAAGCCTGCTGGGGCTCAGGGCTGCACATAGGTTTGTGTAGCTGTAGTTTCTCCTGTGTATGCTGTCGTGTTTGGGCCAGGGCAGTAATTCCTTAGCGTGAGCTTCCCCTCTGCAGCCGAGCTTGCTGCTGCCCTGGCTGGTTGCTTGCTCCCGGTTAGCAGGTCAGTGAGACACGCATCTCTCAGCGTGCTGGCCTTGCTTTCTGGGAGCCTCCTGCCTGGCGCCGAAGTGCAGTCATTGCTGCCCAGCCCTTCCCAGTCAGAGCCCTACGAAGCGTGGGGCACCATCCCAACCCGTGGACGGGGTCGCTCATGCAAAAGCGATGGGCAAACGCCTCCTGCGCCTGTTCAAATGCGCGAAGGCTGATGGCCCGGAGCGGTCCCAAGCGCGGGTTTGCCGGAGCCGGCTCCAGGAAGCGCCGGGCTGCCTGCCCTCTGCTGCCAGACCCGCTCGTGCCTCCGGGCTGAACAGTCAATGGAGGAGCAAATGGGGCTGCGGTGAGGGGCACAAGCAGCTCAGGGACTTGCCATGGCTCTCTGAATGTGACCTGGGCTGATGGCTCAACCTGACAGCGTTTAGTTGCCTCTTTTGATGCTGCTGCTCCTCTCACCAGCTGACGCTGTCCTGTCCTGCTGAAGGAGTTTTTGGCAGGGGGAGTTTAGTGCTCTCAGTAGAGGCTGATTCTCTGAGCTAGGGCTGATGAGGAAGCTCACAGGAGATGCTGTGAGCAGCCAAGGGAGCTAAAAATGAGCTGGTGAGTAGCGTTTACTCCCCTGCACATGTGCCTCGAACAGATCTGTGAGGCTGTGCGGGCGCTGTGCCAGTGAGTGCCCCGCCAGCCCCCGCACCCCGCTTTCATTCACTCCTGACTGTAGGAGGGTAGAGCTGCACCTGAGTCCAACACACAGCGTGCTGGGGAGTGAAGTGCTGTAGCAGTTTTGGTGGCAGGAAGATTCCTGCTAGCAGGCTGGCCTGTGCTGCCGTCCTGCAGCAGCTGCTGGGGAGGAAAGGGGGCAGATGCCTGGCATGTGCCTGGGGCTCCCCAGAGCCCAGGATTTGCTTGTTGCCTTGCGTATGGGCCTGAATACCAATTTCCTTGCTATGTATCAGCTAACATCTGTATATGGACGTAGGTGGCGATTGACATGCACCTCAATTCCTAGAGGGATGTGATGTGTGGGCACCGGGTGTGCATCAGCTGCTGCTTCACCGCCTCTTGGGACACTGACGGGCCGGCCGGGAGTACGAGTGAGCAGCAGTGACAGCGTGGGGCTGGGGAGGAGCACGTGTGGCAGGGCTGTGTGCCAGGGACACCCACATGCTGAGTGGTGACAGAGTGCTGGGGTGGCCTAGGAACGGGCTGAACAGGAGGTGGTGATGGAGCCTGGCAGCATGGAGGAAGGGGAAGCATGTCCTTGGAGAGGAGGAGGAAGGGATGCGGTACATCAGGCCTTCATAGCATGGGCAGTGTTTGCTCCCACCTTTGCTGTTGGCTTTTGGGTACTGAGGTCTGGGCAGGTGCATGTGTATGGGTGAGGTGGTTGCTGCTTATCATGGAAATGAGGGTATCTGGTGTGGGTGGCCTGGAATAGGAAGGGGATGGGGACATAGGGTGGGTGTACAGGATCTTTGCGTAGTCCTGCCAGATTCTGTGTCCTTTGGTTGTGTTCCTCCTCTGTAAAACAGGAGTTGCTCACCCACGCTGTGCAAGTACCACCTTGGTAGTGGGGTTGAACTCTCTGGTTCTTCCAGGGGACTCCCAGGTGTGAAGAATTGCAATGAACCAGTGTGGGCTGAAAATGGCCAAGGAGCCATGTTCCTAATTCTTTAGCTGGGTGGTGATGGTTTTCCAATGAAGCAAAACAGTGCTGCTTTGTTAAAAAAGAAAAATCAGTACATAATGTTTTTTCTACTCATTGTTTTGCTTGAAATCAGAATGCTTCAATCTTTGCTCATTTTCCAACAAATTGGGATTGGAAAAGCTGTTTTGGGAAGCAGAGAGAACCTCCTATAATCATTTCAAGAGAAGACGTTCTGAACCGCTCTAATGATCCAGACAAACTGCCTCTGATGTGACTGTCTTGGGGAGTGAGATCCTAGGCTTGAGCTAAACCTCGCATAAAACCCCCCAGAAGTAAAGCATTAACTAGTGTTTGTTGTTTGCTGACTCGAGGGACGAATGTGTAATGAAGTCTCTAGGCCCTATCCTGCTTGCGTCCGTGTCGTGGAAGCAGCCTGGGATGGTGGTGGGAAAGCCCCTTTGCTGTCCTCTACAAAGCGCCCAGGAGACTCAGGGAGGAGGGCAGCTGCCCGGTGTCCTGGCTGAGCCCCGACACGCATCCAGGCTGCTGTACCGGCACACACGCTCCCAGGGGATGAGCCGCCCTCCCGTAGGCGGTCTGCAGGGGATGGCTGGTGCCTCCGCTGCGTGTGCTCCAGCCCCGGGGGCTCGGCTTGTCGGAGCGTGACCGGCTCCCGTTACCCGCCGGGGGTGGGGAGGGGCAGCCCGGCCCGGAGCGGCGGTGCCCACAGCGGGGCTGGCTGCCGGGGAGCAGCCTCAGGAGGAAGCGGGGTCCGGTGCGGTCGCGACCCGTCTGCGGGGTCCCGCTCGGTGGGCGCTGCCGCCCGTCAGCCCTGCGGGGAGCGGGGCGGGGAGTGCGCGGGAGCCCGGCCCACCCGCCCGCCGCCAGTCGCCGGGAGAGGGGAGGAGGAGCGGCTGCGAGCTCGGCTCTGGGCACCTCACCCTGCCCGGCAGCGCGGCGGCACCGAGCGCGGCACGCCGGGGCACCGCACCGCCCGCACTTGCGCCGCAGCCCGGGGCCATAGGTGCTCTTTATGGCATGTGGCTGGTAACTTTTTTCCTGCTGTACTCTTTGCGGAAAGGTACGTGCACCCCCCGGGGACGGGGCTGCGGCCGGGGACGCGCCGGGCACCGGCCGGGGACGCGCCGGGCACCGGCCGGGTGGCGGCGGGCGCTCCGGGAGCGGGGCTCGGGATGCCGGGCTCGGTGCGCCCCGCTGGGGCTGCCGGCAGAGGGGCTCCGCGGCTGTCGGAGCGCTCGCCCTGGACGGAGCGGCGGAGCGCGGGGCTCGGAGCGGGCAGTGAGGAGCGGGGCGGTCCCGGAGCCGCGGCGCGGCGCAGTCCCGGGGCGCCGGTGATGGCACGGGCATGGGATGCCGCGCCTGTTCGGGCCCCCGGCCCCAGCGGAACGGGAGAGCCGTGCCCTGTGTGCCCGCTCCCGGCGCGACCTGGAGCAATTGCCCGATCCCGCAAGGCAGGCTAGACTCAGCGATGCTTCAAAGCCCGCATCCTTCCCTCTAGGCAGGCAGTGTTTAAGGGTAACCCAGCGCCTCGGCATAAATCAGATTTATATCGAGGATAAGGGGGGATCGTGAAACAAGTGTGTCAAGGAGACAGGCACACGCTTAAAGATGAGAGATTAATTTAAAGTTGGGGATTAAGCGAATGCTTTCCAAACATATAGAGATAATACTCTAAACCGAGCCTCTGCTGTAGAGGCAATTAAAAAAGCAAGCTGCACGGAACGTGGGCCGTTAAAGCACAGTGCGATTGTTGCCACAATCGATGGAGGTTACATAAAGGAATTGCCCATTTCCGAATCTGCGGGAATTTTTAATTGTGTTCCTGTAATAAATGGCCTCCTTGCACCCGGCCCGACCCGCAGATGCGGCGATGGAAGCGCCCACCTTTTGGAAATGATCTGCTCGGCGGGTGGGAAATGACATTTGCCCTAATTATCCCTTCTGACATTGGAGAGCAGCAAGGGGGAAATTTGGGGAAATGAGGAAAGTGCAAGGAAGGGACGGAGCTGCCTCCTGACACGAGCTCTCTCATGCTGCCTATTGCGTTACCCACGTATCTGCATGTGAATCCAATGACAAATATTTGCCGAGGCTTATTAGGGTGTCCTGTCCGGTGTGTTGTGATGATCAATTCTTCTCATCAATTATCAATTATGGAATAGCTGCTTTAGCCGAGCTGGAGCAAAGCTGCGTTTGGGAGCTTTACCCAAAATCGCTATTGTGTTTAGGATCTGCTGTGCTGAACGTGCCAGCATCTGCTTTGCTTACATTTGCATTTTTTACTGTGCTACAAGGAGGAAACAGCACCAAAAGCAGATAACCGTCGAGGATGCTCCCATTTCTTCCCCCCAGTAGTCCAAATAATAAAAAGCTGCATTGGGGTTATTGCTTTTGCATGTTTTCAGCCCCAGCTTCTTGGAAAAAGGATCTCTTCCCACAGAGCAATCTCTTCTGAGAAGAGCAAATTAAATGCCTCCATTAGCACAACTCCTCCTGGCCTCATTTTCTCTTTTTTAAAAGAAATAGAATGTATCTTCAGTGTTGAATGGTCCTGGTGATGCAAAGTGTTAAAGTGAAACGGTTCCAAAGAGAGGACAGCAATACAATGGGAGTTTCATTATAATAATAGGATGCAAAGAATGAATTGCTTAATGCATGATAAACCTTTCAGATACTTAATATTTTTGGGCACTGAGGCACATCCTTTTAACACGTTCCTGCTGTAAAACAAGAGCAGAAGTAGAAACTGAAAGCAAATAAATGTTCGATCCAGGGGACCACTGAAGTTGAGAATTGCCTTGGTGGGTTGTAGCTGCTCATTTCTTCCCCCACTTGTAAACCAAACAGAAATAGGTGGTTGGCAAGCACACAAGCAGGAGTTGAGCAGGAAGATGGTGTGGTGATGTGAACAAGAGTAGCCAGGCAGAGGAGGAGGGAAGGTGGGGGGCGAGCAGTGCGATGAAGAGCGTACTGGTCAAAATTGAGAGGCTTGGAGCTGGAACGGCATCTCCCTGCTTGTTCCTGCTGGATCTCTGCTGCCTGATTTCTATTGGCATTACATTTACATCATGTTCCTGTACTGGGCGCAGTGAACGATGCAGCCTGCGTGTTTTAATCTCGGCCCCCCAGTGTGGCACAGTGCTCGTTTGTCTCTGAAATGAAACATGGAACCCTCATTAAATGCACGGGAGAGAAGCCTGCAGTGCTCAACTCCTCACCATGCCCGGTGTGTGTTTATCCTGCGGATAGCCAACGTTTCCCAGCACAAACAGCCACGGTGGCAACTTGCCCAGTGCCCTCACCTGCGCCTTGCATGGACTGAGGGCTGCTCCTGCCTTTGGATGAGAAAATCCATATAGGCAACCCTGCTATTTCTTGGTGCGTTTGTTCTTCGGAGGAATAGGCTGTGCCTGGTGCGGGTGGCGAGTGCCAGGGCTGTGCTATGGAGCAGCCCTTCCCGGAGCTGGGAGCTGCCTGGGAGCTGTAGGCTTAGCCTTGGGCAGCCATGGCACCAGGTCCCTTTCTCCTGTGGTGCTTGGGTCTCTGCCCGTGTTGTCCTGGGGTGGAGGGACCAGGAGTGCTCTGTCTTCTGAAGCAGCTGATGAGCCGAGTGCGAGAATGAAACTGGAAGCCTCTCTTTGTGGCAGGAATTCTGACATGGCAGCGCCGAGTTCCGAGCCGTGCCTTGGATAACGTGAAGTCATCTCACCCAGATCAGCGAACTGCTAGCAGGGTGACTTCCTAGGAGGGCACGAAGCAGGAAGGTGTGCGGCGTTGCAGTCATGATGTGTGCTTTACTTACATGGTGGCAGGTTTGCGTGCAGTGTTTCTTGTCTTTGCAATCTAGATTATAGCCAGCTACAGCTTTTACATAATCATGGGTTTGCGAGTTCCCCTCTCTCTGCTTGTGGATCCGCAAGAAACAAACCCCGCCACATGCAATCTGCGTCTCGCCGCCATCATCTGCCAGCAGAGCTGTACCAAATATTTAGGAAACCCATTTCCCGACTCTTGCTAACGCTTGCTGCCTGCCCCAGCTGCTGCCTCTTGGAAAGGGCTGTGGCTGCTCGTCTCCGTGAGAGAAGGGAGCGAGCACAACTCAGAGGGGGAAAGGAGAAGGTGGGTGAGGTTTCAGAGGCTGCTCTATTGATCGGTGCCCCTCATTTCTCATACCCACAGGCCGCATGGTGGAAATCCTCATGTCTGTGTTGTAAAGAGAATGGGAGGGCTGTGGTGTACCAGATGCAGTGTCTCTGTAGGAAGCCTGGTGTGCACAGCTTCTGGTGCATCCCTGTTGCCTGCCCCTGGTACAGAGCAAATCAATGGGGAGAGCTTTTTTGTTCCAGGCAAGGGTTACAGGCTCGGCCTGGGTGCTGTCGTAATAGCTGGAGGTGGTTCAGGCCTTAATTTCCATGCAGATGCATTAAGGAGCAGGCAGCTTGCACTCCAAGCCTGTTTGAGCAGTGCCCTTACCCACAGAGGGCCCAGAGGCAGCATTCTCCTTTGCTCCCTGTTTGGTTGGTGGCTGTGAGGACAGTGGTGCTCAGGCCAGAGGGGCTTTGCTGAAAGGTTGGGACTCCTGTGGAGGTGGGATGTAGTCATGGCTTTAACCCCTTGGGCTGGAAAGCCATCATGGTGGGGTGGCATCCCATGGGGTTGTGCTGTGCTCCTGGCAGGGTGTGTGCACCTCTTGAGCTCTGCTTGAAAGGGTACCGGCAGTGTGCTTCTCACCTTGTCTACCTGCTTCTCTCCCTCTTCCTTTTGTGATGGAGATGCCACTTCTGGCTCTGTCAGCTCTAAGGTCACTCCCTTCATTAGGAGAAAGGCTGTTAAGTGTCCTGAAGATGAGGGCTTGAAGGAAGCTCATTCCAGGAAAGGCGAAAGACTGCTCCAGCATTACAAATGTGCAAGCAGGATGTGATGGAATTGCTGTTGTATCATAAGGCAGTAGAGAGGAAAGACTGGTACTTGCCAGCTCCCTGTAACCCCCACCCTGCAATGAGTGCCAAGCTTTGGTTTGCTTTCTCCTTGAACAGGGCAGGTGTCAACCACCCTTAATGAGGGTAATAAACGAGTGAAAAGGTGGATATTAGTCTGCTCTTCTCAGCATCCCTGCAGCCCCTCACAGCTGGTGGCTGGACAAGTCCTGGTGGCTCCTTCAATCCCTTTGCTGGGCTTTCTGCTGCTGTGGTAGTGCAAAGAAGAGGGTTTGCACTGCTGGGCACTCACCTGCGAGGTGATGGCAGGCTGAGGTTTCAGCCTGCACTGCTCCTTGTGCAGGAGTCGCAGCTACACCTCAGCTGCCTCTTCAGAAATAGGCGGTTTGGTGACAAACCCTGGGGTCAGTTTATGGCTGTTCTACCGTAGCCACTTCCTAGAGCAAAGAAGTGCTTTCTGCACAGCACTTTGCAGTGCTGAGGTCGGCTGTGCTGCTGAAGGTGCTGGAGTTTGGAAAGTCCAGCGATTGAGACTAGTAAATATTCCGACGGTGTGATAGCAAAATGACTTGCTTCTTCCAGCTCAGATAGAGATATTAATATTTCAATACTTCTAGGTTGTAATTTACTACAATTTAGGAAGATTGCACTCTGATAACTTGAAATACCTGCCTTTCAGAGCAAGCTCGGCAGTGCGTGGCTGGGTGCTGGGCTTGGGGTGGCTCCCAGTGCTGGCTGCAGGGTCGGTGCCGTGCGCCTGCGTCGCTGTGTTCCCCCAGCAGAAGCTGTTCCACTGTGGCTCCTCCAGCCTCCCCTTTTCAGGTTCATGGGCATTAATGCCCTCGATATCTAGGTTAGGGTCAGCAGAGCTGACCAGATGTGAGCAGTGATTTCTGGGTTAAAAATATTGCAGTGCTATTTCTAAAATGTTAATCTCTCCCAGTGATTTGGAGACAGTTTTATGAAACATGGAATTAGGATGGTGCTCAATGCTAAATGGTAAAGGAGATTATATGGATTTAACTCTATGCGTCTGTCACATAACTATTGCCAATCCCATAACTTCCATTTTCTATGAAAAATCTGGTTCTCCCTTTGACCTGAAAAAGCTTTATGGGTAATCTGAATTCCCCTGTTTATGAGGTATTTTTCCACTCTCCAGCCCCTCACCCACCCATCTCTCGACCTTCTTGGGCACTGCTTGGGAAGAAGATATTTCCCTGTCAGGCTGGGGATGCTCTCTGATCTCTATTACAGTAGGAGCTATGGCCTGAGATTAGGGATGGTGATGCTGGGTGAAGCCTGGGGCAGAGCTGGGTGGATGCTGAGCGCAGTGGGATGTTCCCAGTTCGAAGCCATTGGATGGGCACTATGTGCCCTGGGTCCAGGATCTTCTGCTTGGTGGGGTGGCAGGCTCTACCACAAATAGCCCCCTGCTGCTTTGTTTCCCTTCCTCTGCCTGCAAACGTGGGCCTTCCTCTTTCATGTATTTGGGAGAAGCACCGTGCTGCTCTGGGGAAGGGAAATGCTGATTCATGGCGACAAACCAGCCCGGAGATGTCACCAAATGACATCTGTGGGGCCGTGCGGTGGCCCCGGAGCGCTGCAAAGCCTGGCTTTGCGGCAGCCCTTCACTCCTCTGGTCCATCCTTCCCCTGGTGCTGTCAGGGAGGGAGTTAAAAATAAATGGCTTTGTCTACTTGTACTTGTGCAGGGGTGCAGGGATCTGGTGTGCGTGGAGATATGGAGAGGCTTTCTTGACCTATAAATCTGTTGTCTCAGGTGGTGGCATTGCCGGACCTCACTAGTCGGCAAATCCCTTCCACAGATGGCTTTGCTGAGCAGCTCTGGCTGTGCAGTGCCCCTGACCTGGGCAAAGGAGGAAACTGTCGTTTTCGGTGATGATTCAGTGCTGAGTACACAGAGTGAAAGAACCAGATGCTCTCGCCTCTGGTTTCATAGGTGCTGGAAGAGAAGCAAGGTTGTTTGGCCAGCTGGGAGAAGCATGGGGAGGACTTTGCCCTGGGAAGGGGTGAGGTGTTTGGTGGTTTCCCATCTTGACCTGGTTGAGGATGGCGTGGAGCGGGCTGGTGCGGCAATGCGAGTGGCCACAGATAGTACCACTCAACCAGCCTTTCCTCGGACGAGGAGCTGCAGCAAGGCTATCCATATGGATGAGGCTTTCCTTCTCCCCCCTGCTCCCGTCCCCTCCTCCCCAGGTTAAGGAATCGAGGTCACGGAGGGTCCCCCGTGACTCGGTCTGAACCGGCGGCACTGTAGTGATCAGCTTATTGGCTCTGCGGCACCACGAGCAGTGTTCTCAGCCAGAGCTATTAATACCCGCGCCGAGGGCCGCTTTGCTATCCCTGTCCTTCCGCCCACTTGGAAAGAGTGCGGCTATAAAAAGACACCGGATCCGAGTGATTGGGGGCCTCCTCAGCCTTATTTAGAGCCAATCTTGCTTTGGTGGAGAAGGGGGAGCTCGTGGTCCTGCAGAGTGGGAAGGAGGAATGGGAGGAGTTGGGTGAAGAGGTCCCTTCCCTCCTTTTGAGCAAGGGAAGAGCTTGTCTGCAGTGGTCACAGATGCTCCCGGGCATCTGGGTGGCTGCAGGCTCAGCCCTGGACTATGCCCTTGAACCTAAGCTTGGGCTTAGGGGAATCAGGACTGGGCATCCCTCCTTCTGGCTCTGGGCAAGGGGAGCAGCACTGACCGCTGTTTCCATGTGCCTCTTCTGGGAGCTGCTGTAGCTTTTGGAGGCAATGATGGGGCAGCAGGAAAGATCTGTGCCCTGCTCAGGGAAGGCTTGCACTGGATGTGTTTGCATTGCTGATGGGCACCTGGGGCTGTGCTGTGGAGATGCTGGGACACAGGGGTATTGATGTTCTGCTGCTCCGGGTTGGGGGACATTGGGGTTTGCAGGAGGAACATCAGTGTTTTTTTGTGCTTGATTTGTTGCTGTCGTTGCACATGGGTGTCCTGAGGCCTCTGGGTGCTGAGGCACGACTGGACCACATGCTAAAAGCCACCTGAAGAAGCCTTGGGGGGATACCTTGAGTATCCTTCCTTGCTTGCACAGCACCTGGTTGGGTGCCTGTGATACCTGATCCGTGCTGCCAGCAGGAGCACTGGCCTGTGAAGGTGGCCTTTATGCTTCCAGCCCATGCACTGATGCTCCTTTGCTCTGCTGTACATGGGAGCCAGGAGCTAGGCTCGGGGGTTATCTCTGTGGTAGTGGGATTGGCCATTTCTGCACTAACCCCGTGCCTTTGTGGCCTCTGCTTCCTCCACAGCACACGCTGAAGATGTTGGAACCAGCCTCTACTTTGTGAACGACTCTATCCAGCAGGTCACCTTCTCCAGCACAGTGGGGGTGGTGATCCCCTGCCCGGCAGCAGGGTCACCCAGCGCCGTCCTTCGGTGGTACCTGGCCACAGGCGACGACATCTACGATGTGCCCCACATCCGGCATGTCCATGCCAATGGGACTTTGCAGCTCTACCCATTCTCGCCATCAGCCTTCAATAGCTTTATCCACGACAACGACTACTTCTGCACTGCGGAGAACTCGGCTGGCAAAATCAGGAGCCCAAATATCCGTGTTAAAGCAGGTAGGAGCTCGCTGCGGGCTCTGGGGTTTGGATGAGGCACTGCCTTTTCTCTGGTCTTCTCCGTGGCCTGTTGGTTGGCCCATTGAGAGGCATCCACTTGTCTCTGTCTCCCTGGCATGGGCCAGTAGCAGGGTTCTGCAATGGGATCAGTTGATGCTGCATAGGCAGGGAGCATGGAGAAAGGCAGGGTGCTTGGTAAGGTGTTCATCCTGCCCCAGCTAAGAGCCAGCTCTGTACCAGGGCAGGGATGACCACCAGGGTTGGAACGTGGTCTTGAGGGTCTCCAGCCTGTGTCTGGAGGCCGTCATGTGGCTGCAGAGATCCTCTCGCTTTGAACTGTATTGTTATACCCATCCATGCATGGGGGCTTTTCACAGGAGGAGCTGGGCCACATCTGTCCATGGTGTGGAGATCCCACTGTGTCCCACAGCCCTCCTCAAGACTGTTCCCACTGTCGCATCCAGCCCCAGCTTGCCAAGGCTTATTAAACAGAGAAAAAAGAGGAGGAATATGGCAAAGAGCTGATTCCAAAAGCCATTATAGTAAATTATTGACCAGGCTGAGGAGGGCTAATAGCCCAGGAATGGCTTCATTATGTAACCTATTAAAAGTGGGGCTAGCAGAGGGAGCATGACAGAAGTGACTACAGGGTTTTTTATTTCAATACCTTGTACTGCAGAGTAAATGGGCATTAACCCCCTTCTGCAGGGTGAATCATTTACCCACCCTCGGAGGTTACCTATAAACCACGGCTCGGTGCAAGAGGCACAGAGCTCTATGAGTGGGCACTGCAGGCTGCAGAGTGGCTCCTTGGCCTGGGGTGACACGGCTGTGTCCCGTGTGCCATGCGAGGGGTTGATTGCGCACGTTTGTGTCTCCTCTGGTGTTGGTGACCCTGGGCCTGAGACCATGGGGTTCTCACAGGGGTACCAGGGTGCTGGGGCTGTGGATGGCCAGGGCTGGAGCAGCAGGGATGGGTGTCGGAGGGTCAGTGCTCGGGATGTGCCTTCCTGCCCGGCACACAGCCCTTGCTTTGCTCTTCTTGTACCTGCTGAGGTCTTCCTTGGGATCACAGCAAGCCGGGAGCAGAGCAGAGCCCTGGCTTTCATTCCCCTCTCTCAATGCGCCCCTGCTGCAGTGGGGTTTCGGCTGGGAGCCCAGCCTCCCGTGTCCCTTTAGCAGGTGCAGTTGGCAGCGGGTGTGAACACACAGTGGGGACCCCATGTAGGGCTCCTGGGGGCACCACAGCTCCAGCTGTGGCAGCTCCAAGTGCTTTGGCTTTATGGCTTTTGGAAGTGGCTGTGAAACATTCCCCCGCTCCCATTTCCTCCCGGTCGTGTCGTGTCCCAGTCACTCTCCAGTGCTTTGTGATGGCAACGCACCGAGTAAAGCTGGTTAAAGCTGCGTAAAGAAAGAAAATGCAGTTGCAAATATAAGGAGTTGGCAAAACTTCTGGAAGCTTTGGGAAAGCTGTTGGTGAGCCCATGGAACAAGTCTCTATCCAATGGGAAGTTTCAATCCTGCTAGCTGTGGCCTTGTAGGGATTATTCCCAGTAGCTGAAAAAGGCCAGGGCCATGGCTGCAAAGGTTGGTGTGGGTCAGAGCTGGGGGACCCCTGCATGAGGTGTGCTCCAGGCTGGGGCAGCTGTGGGGAGCATGTGAGATGTTCCTCCTGGTCCCCGCTGGCCTTTAAAGCCCGGGAATAAACCTCCTGCTCCATGTGATTAAGGAAGCTTTTTCCAGCTAATCTGCTTTGGCTCTGGAGTCCCTTTCCATGGTGCAGCCTTTGTCCTCCTGGCTGGGGCATCGGTGAATAACCGGAGCAAGCTGGAGGCCACTCCAGACCCTCTTCCCAGCTTTCCTTTGGGGCTCTGAGTTGCAGGCGGGTGGTGCAGGAGAGGCAAAGGTCTCTGCAGCTTGAACTTCATGTCTTATGCTGCTGCTGGGCTCCTTTGCCAGAGGGAGAGTGGCCGCTGTCCCCATGCACCCCAGGCTGGAGCCTGGGATGTGCCGCTGGTTTTATCCCAGCCTCTTGCTGCAGCGCAGGGTGCTGTGGAAGGCAGGGAAATCGAGGTGGGAACAGTCACCCCCTCGCTGCTCGCTTGTTTGTGCGAGGTATGTGAAGCATCGCCAGCGGGTGCTTTCCGCTCAGGAAAACACCTTCCTTCTGGGCTGCGAAGGAGTTCTATCTTGGGAGATTCATTGAGCTGCTCTTGTTCTGGCCGAGGGGTGTTGTTAAATGCCAGAGTGAACGCATGTCTCTGGTGATAGTGATGCCCAGGTGCTTGTGTCCTACAGGGCACAATTACTATCGCAGTAAAGAGGCGCCTGCACTCACCATGTTTTATACTTCAACTTGAAGAGTTTATGGTGTCTGCATGTATATTGGGCATGGTGACACCTTTTTGTTGTGCTGGAGAGGCTGGGGTCGATCCACCTTACCCCAGTGAGTGCTGCTGGAGGGTTGTGGCACTGGGGAGCTTCTTGTCACTGCTCCCGGGAGCAGTGTGAGGCTGTCAGAAGGATGTGCATCTCCCTGAGGAATAGGGCACATGGTGCGGACAGCTCATGGCTGCCGCTGTGACTTGGGCTCAGAAAGTGTTATCTGCTTCCCTAAGTATTGCTCCGGTGTGTTTAGGAGCGTGCCAGGCTCTGTGTCACAGGCTGCATCTCCTGGTGCCTCATGGCTGTGTTTCTCAGCATGCAGCCAGCAGTGAAATGCCCTCAAGGGGCAGGTTGAACATTACAGCTACGAAATAGCCTTGGTCCCTGTGCTGATATCTGGATGCTGCAAACCTCTGCTTTAGCCACTTTGGTGACTATAAAACCAGCAGCTTGCCTTAGTGGCAAGGCCAGGTGACACTGGGGACCATTTCAGTGTCCCCAGCAGCAGGAGCATCCCCCTGTGTGCTGAGCACAGGGCTGTGGTCTCCAAAGGAGAGCCACTTCCTTCCCCAGGAAGGTGGGCTGCGTGCTTGGGATGGAACCAGTTTGCTGCGGGGTGGGTTGGTTTGTTTGGGAGCCATGGGATTAAAGGGAAAGGAAGTGTGTGCTCCCCCAGCACCGTCACGCTACCAACCGCCTGCTTTTCTGTGCAGTTTTCAGGGAACCGTACACCGTTCGGGTGGAGGACCAAAGGTCGATGCGTGGAAACGTGGCTGTTTTCAAGTGCCTCATCCCCTCTTCAGTGCAGGAATACGTTAGTGTTGTGTCCTGGGAGAAAGACACCGTTTCTATCATCCCAGGTAAGAAAGGAGTTTCTATTCTCTTTGGAAGTCTGCTTTGCTACGTGTGAAACTCATTGTCGTGGAGGTGTTTCTGCTCGGCTTATTGCCTGTGCCTATGCTACTGAAGCAAAGGCTTCTATCGATGTATCTCATGGCTTCATACTGGAAAATGCTGGTGGTGCAGGCAGATGTGTTGTGTTCGGGGTCTCCTTGGTGCTGTGGTTGGTATTTGTTGTATCTCAGGGCTCATGGATGTTTGGTGTAAGCGTGCCCTGTTCTGGCCTCTCCTGCGTCCCGGCAAGCCTGGTCGCTTTGAGTACCTGGCATGGGGTGTGTGGGCAACAGGAAAAGAGCTGTCCCGTGCTGTGTCCTGACTCCAGTGTCTGAGCTGGTTTCCATGCTGTCAGGAAGTAAATTCCCAGCTTCAGCTGTGAGTTCTCACAACTGATTGAGCCACGGGGGAAGGAACTCAGTAAAAACGGCATCGTGTACCACTTCCCTGAGCTTGGCATCCCTGTCCCGTGTGCCTGCCTTGTGGCCTGGGATGTGTCCTGCTCTGAGCTGATTTTGGTCTGTGGGGAAGGGGCCTGCAGGAGGGACAGGGTTCTCATTGGAGCCAGAGAGCTTTTGAACCCGGGCTCTTCCCCCAGCTGGGAATGGGCCGGGGCACTGATGGGACATGGTCTCTGTGCAGCTCAGAGGGCACAGGAGCAGGGTAAGCTGCTGGTGCTGCAGGCACTGATCCCATGCTCCTGCCTGGCTGCTGACAGGCTTCAGAGCAGCACAAGGGCTATGGGCAGGTGCTGGCACAGTGTGGGGCCAGCCCCGTGTACTGGGGTGACCTTTTGGCTCCCTCCTCGGAGCCGGTATTGATGGCAGCGCTGGCTGCCCGCAGCATGTGTGAGCTGGTAGTAAAGCAATCAATGCTGCTTCCCCCAGGGGCACGCAGGGAATTAAAGGATTTTGCCCAAAGTGAATGCTCTGCGCTTGATATTTGCTCACAGGTCAGCAAGTCCCGATGCTCCTCCAGGGCTCTGTTGCAGTGCTGAGAGGGGCAGATGCCACAGGGAGCAGGGCATGAGCCTGGTGGCTGCTGACCGAGCACAGGAGGTGATTTGCTGCAATCCTGCTTGCAGGGCTGTTTCTTAAGGAGCTTAAGGAGCAAAGTGCTTCACCTGGGGGGGTGACAGGTTCTCCTGAGGGCAGTGGTGGCTCTTGCTGGTGGCCTATGCCTCCTGAGTGCGGCTGATGTGCTGACTCAGCACAGCCCAGGCACTGGGAGGCAGGCAAAGGGAAGCAGTGCTCTGGGAGTGCTGATAGTGACTGATGGCCCCCAGGCTATGATGCATTAGCAGGGCCTGTGTGCAGGGGACCGGGCTGCAGTGACTGGGGCTGTGTCCTTGCTGGCAGGGGACCCATCATGGTTTGTAGCACTGGGGCTGGGAGGCAACAGCCGTGACCTGGGTCTGCAGAGCCCGTGCTCCCCAGCCCTGACCCTCTTCTGACCACACGAAGCTCTTTGCCTCCGGAGCATGGTGTTCCCTGGATGGGCATCCAGAGCGATGAGCTTGCATTGATCAGCAGCCAGCTCACGTCCAAGCAGCCTTTTGCCTCCTTGAGTACAAGGCTCTGCACGGAGCTCCTGGAATGTGGCATGGTTTGGAACACTGTGGAAATGACCATTTCATTTTAGCAATGAGAAACTGCTGGGTGGCCCAGTGAAGCTGTGGAAAGCGTTTGTGGAGGCTCCCCTGGAGGCCAGCTGGTGTTGGACCGGGCATGGTACCCTTTGCTGGGCAGTGCGATGCTCAGGTGGTGATGCACTGCTCGCCATAGGCGTGTTTGAGCAGGGCATGACAAGGTCCATCCCCACCAGAACCCGTGGTGTTCATTCCTCAGTGGCTAATGGTGCCCGTGCGCTTCCAGGAAAGGCGTCTGTTGCTCCCAGGATCCTGGTTTGCTCAGTGGCAAGTTTGTGAACCGAGCACCCCTGTGCTCCTGTGATCTTATCCAGACTTGTTCCCAACTTTGCTGTGGCAGTGGATTTTTTAATATGATGATTTAATTAGAGTGGAACAATTTTAACATTCTAAAGCAATAATTACCCTAAAGACAGAACATATAAATTGTGTTACAGTGCAGAGTCAACACAAGCAAACATGTTTTGCTGTTGGGTTACAAATATAGTATCTGCCTGAAGCTGATTTTGTTGTTGTTGTTGCTTGTGTTAGAGCTAAAACTGGCTTTGCTGTTACCAAAACCATGGTCTTGTCTTGACCGCTGGTGAACCTCTGCTTCTGTCCTAATTCTGAGCAAGGAGGGGAGGAGGGTGTCCCTGCTGTTCAGAGCGAGCAGTGTGGAGGCTGAGGAGAGCTGAAATGCGGTGCTCAGGCCTAAGAGCTCCTCTCAACATGCTTTTTGGATGCTGAGACCGTCAGTGGTACAGACCCAGCACCTCGTGGCTCGCCTGCAAACAGAGGCGTGGGGAAGTGCTGCAGCTCTTGCTTGAATGTAAATACATCCGAGCTGTATTTACAGCTGGCTGTGTGTAACGTGGTGTCCTTTCCTAGCTTTACGGTGCCAAACTTGCTGCTGTTCCTGAAACTTTCCTCTAGTGCTTCCTGTGGAAGGCTGCGCATCTTCCCTGCGAGCCTTGGTGCAGCAGGGGATGAGCAGCCCTAATAGGCAGGAGCAGGGAAGCCCTCCATCCAGACCTCTCTAAGTGACCGCTGTGAATCTCTGCTTTGCTTTGTATCCCTGGTTTCCCCCCACCAAGCTAAAATACTGTGTAGCTCAGGAATGGGGGACCAAGCATTTCCCCCGCAGCAGCTGTTCTGGTCTCCAGCATGGTGCATGGCCCTTTTGTGAGCTTTCTTGGGTCCGTTTTACACTGAATTGGGATTATGGAGTTCCCAACCTCTGTGGCTGGGCCTTCGAGATGTGTTTTCAGGCAGGCCTGGCTGCTCTTTTGATGGTGGTTTGCTGGTGGGATGCAGGTGCCAGCATCCCTGCGCAGGCACGGGGAGCTTGGAGCCCTTTCTTGGATGCCTGCTGCTTGCCCCCCTTGCAGAAGGTGCCTGTGCCTGGCTTTTGTCTGTCGCATTCCCTGGTGAACGTGCTCCTTCAGAAGCACCTGCACTGGAGGATACCTGGAGTGATTGTTGGGGCTGCTCGGTGCCTGTGTGGCCCTGCTGCAGTGGGGGGTTTGAGGTGGTGAGCTGCATTATTTGGTTAACTTGGCGACGCTGTAACTTACCCTGAAATCAAAGATAAATTCTTTATGGAAGGTTATCCCGCACATAAATCATCATTAGTGCAGCTCATTTTTGTTTAATGCCTACCTAACTGTGCTGTAGTCTAAGACTGTGTGTTTAGTGAAGTCAAGGGTTGCAGAGAAATTATAGGGTTTTCAAAAACCCATTTGCTTTGCTGGTGCTCACATCAGAATCAATCTTGCCTTTCGCTCTCAGCCTTGTCGCGCACACAGCACCGCTCGCAGGACTCTGCCGTTGAATGCAGGCTCACCGGGGTACGGCAGCGGCGCTTGCGGGGTCAGGGGCTGGGTGCAAGATTGCGCTTCACACCCAGGCTGTGATTTCAAACCCTGTTGCTATTGATGAAGCTTGATGTGTGTTTGGGGGGGCAGTATTGGGGGGAGGATGGGAGGAGTACAGCGGAGCAGGATGTCTTGCAGACCCTTTTCCATAGGGAATGAGGCAGAAACTCCTGCTCGGAGCCAGTTTAAGAGCTCAGCGTGGTAAAGAGCTTTTATTTTTAATTTTTATTTTTAAAGCACTATCACCAGGCTGGGTAACGTGAGGAGCCTCTTAGGCACATGCGTGACTTTGATTTGCCATGGAGGAGCTATGTTGCATATGCAACTGCAGCTGCTTTATTCGCTGTGGTAGGGCTGTGGTGCACCAGAATGGAGATGAATGGCGCTGACTTGTCCTCTCCTCAGGCATCGCATGGTGTAGCCTGATGCCAGCAGCCACAGGCCCTGTTCTTGTGCACAGCTCATGTATGTGGATGCTCTTGGAGCGTGCATCCAGCTGCTGTTGTTGTGGTGTGTTCCTGTGTGCGCTGCTTGGCTTTGGCAACCCTGTGAGCACACGGGTACCTGTAAGCTCACAGCCAAGCCATTCCCAGCCAGCTCAGGGATGTGAATGTGTACCTGGGTTTGTTTTCTTGCCACAAACGTGTCACCTGCCCAGGCTGTGCCTGCTGTGCTACCAGGAGCTCCAATGATAATTTCATCACTGGGCTCTGGTCCTGTGGCCATCACTGCACATCTGCACTGATGTATCTTGAGAGCATGGCAGGATTTGCCTTGGGAGGCTGTGTGCTGGGACATGGATGTCACTTGGGTGCATGGGCCTAATGCTGCTGGAGTGGCTTTCTGTGGTGTCCCTGGAGAACAAAAGCAGCCTCCTCATGGTGCAATGGCATTGCTCAGCTGCAAGGGAAGGCTGATGGCCTTTGTCATCCTGCCTTGCCAGGCCTGCTGGTAGCCTGCGGCTTGCCAGGGCAGCACAGAACAGCATTACTGGACTGGCAACCCCAGAGCTGAGCTGTTGGTTGATGCTTCGGTGCTGCATACTTGATAGATTGTGTTGGAAAAATCTAAATGCAACCCTTCTGAAGGTACAGACGTTTCTGAGGGTCCTGCTTTTCTCAGCAACCCTAATACGTATCCTCTGAGGGCTGCAGGTACTTGGATGTACTTACTTAGTAATTGGATAGCCGCAAAATCCTTTCTCTGGAAAGCAAACTGTAAAGCTTGCCAGAAGGGAACTGGGAACAAAATGAGTTCTGTGAAGTTTTAGGTCTGGTTTGTGCATGTTCTTGATTGAGCAGCAGACTTTTGGGAGTTTTGAAGATATCTGAAGTAATCTGTTTGCAGTGGTTCAGATATGAGCTGAATTTGACCTGAGCAGCCCTTTCTGTCCCACCCCCTGCAGTGCCTAAGGCTGTTTCCAGGAGTCTTAAACCAATCTCAGCACAGGTTTAGTGATGTGGGACCTAAAACTGCACACCCTGAAGCTGTGTGCTCCCTGCTGCACCTTGCAGCATCTGTCACCCGTTCTGTTTTACTCTACAGTAGCAGAGGTGTAAATGCACACAAATTCCTCTGCAATCCATCTCGGGTTGTGGCGAGTGTAGGGATGCAGCATGAAGCCACCTGCTATTAAACATGGCTGAGGATTTCCAGGTGCAGCATTCCCACGTGGACGGGGTACACGGTGGCATGCTCCAAGGGGCAGAAGGGCCAGGACCTGGATAATTCATCACTGTCCTTGTATCAATAGGCTTGTTCTGGGAGACATCAATCTCTTGTTACTGGGGAAAAGCTGGATGCTGGGACAGAGTAAACACGGCGAGGCGAAAGGCAGTGCTTGTTTCTCTGTTTGCCTCCACTGAGCTGGTTTGGGGACAGGAGATAAGCTGCAGAGGGTCTTTACCACTGGGTCTGTTTGGTTTTACCTGAGGTGTGGACTAACTCCCTCTGGTTTAAAGCTAGGTGCATGCTTTGGGAGCAAGCAGCTTGCGGTTTGAGTGTGGGCCACCCCCCTGTCCTGTCCCTGTTGTCACTGTGGTGGAGCACTGCGCTGGTAGCTGTGACCTCTTGAGAGAGGATTGAGCCCGGGCTCCTGTGCATCCTGCCCGGCCCCCTCCTGGCACGCACACAGAGCAATCTGTGCGGACGGCTCCGAGATGAAAGCTGTGACCACTGGGCAAAAGGCTGGTGAAGAATTGGCCTTTTCAACCAGGTCTGGTCGCTGCTGCCTGGGACAGGTTGACTCGCAGCGCGGAGCAGCCTGATGTGATTTAAACGAGCGTTGTCTTATCCTATCTGAGGGGGCTGCAGAACCTTTTCCCTGATGATCCCAAGATCTCTAAAGGTGTCCTGGCCTCTCCCTACCCCCTGCCACCCTCTCTGGCTGCGACGTATGCCCAGACCTGTTACAGAGGGAAGTAGCTCCAGGCGTTATTCTCACCAAGTGGGGTGAGATTCTGTCTGAAATCATTTCATCCTTCCCCAGAGACTTGGCGTGAATTTTATCTAATCGCCATGGCAACAGATAAAAAAAGGTGTGAGCACATCTCCTTTTGCTGTGATAATTCAGATTTATATATTCAGATCAGATTGGAGTTAGAGATTTTAAAAGGAGCAGATGCAGCAGAAGGTGTGACTGCAAATAATGTGGCGAGAACGTTTGATGATCCTGCCCTTTAAGAGGGGAGAGCGCTTTCCCGCAGGTTTTTTTGGAATATAATTATTCCATCAAATCCACTTTAACAAGGACTCATTATAGCCCCGATAATGCAGAGTCACGTTGGAGACAATCTCGCACACGCATGCACACACACCGAGCAAAGGGACTACAACAAGTAAATACAATGCCTGGAGCAGAGAGGAGCAAGCACGGCCCAGGGCAGGGGTTACCCAAGGGCTGGCTGCTCTGCTCCCCGTGCTCCTGGTGCCCGGCCATGCTGCGTGTCTCCACTTTCCCCCGGTGTGAGAGGCTGATTTGGCAGCTCCTGAACTTGTTGCCCATGCAGCAGCTCTCAGAGAGGTGCCTGAAATGGAGCTTTTGGGCCATCCTGAGCCAGAGCTGCTCGCTGTGCTGCTGCAGCTTCTGCAGGAGGGGATGCTCTGTCTGCAGTTCGAGCAAGGACGACTTTGGCTTCTTTCTCTGCAGGGTAGAGAAGGACGGATGTGGAGGGTTTTGGGGAAGGAGAGGTGCTGTTTGTCTAGCACTTGGCATCCCTGTCCCATGCGACGTCCTTGCCCCTGCTCAAGCCCTGCAGCATCATAGAGCACAAACCAAATACAGCATGACAGGCTCCAAGGCATGAAATACAGAGGAGTAGCCGCTTTTGGAGCTGCCAGCTCTCTGTGTACCTGGAAGCATAAATCTTGGGCTGCCCTGAGGAGCAGTTGTGCCATAGGGAATGTAGAGGGTGGGAGGTATGGCTGAGGGGTTGGAGAGGCCGCAGGAGACGTGTGAGCCGTAAATCTCTGCCAGCGCCTAACCCAGACCCAGTGAGAGGTTCGTGTCCTCCATAGCACCACTGGGCTGCCACGGACTCAGGATGCACATCATGCTCCCTGGTGGCAGAGGTGAGGGGGATGATGAGCACTGGGGAGGCCTTGCTGCACCCCTGTGGTGCTCGGTGCTGCTTGAGCTCAGCGCACAGAGCATCCCAGCCAAGGGGGTATGGCACAGGCCCCCTTGAAGCATAAGAGCAAAAGCTGGTGTGCATCCATTGTGTGCTCTTCTTGCTCCTCCGCACGGGAGGTACCCCAGGAGACTCTTTGGAGACAACAGCCATGGTACCTGCTGAGCAAAACCTTCAGCAGTGACTGTGGCATGAGGATAGAGATGATTTAAGTGGAAAGAGAGCATTGCAGAGCGCAGGCAGAGATCAGCAGGAGGAGAGGCACAGAGGAGCGGTCTGCTAGCAGCAGGCAGCAGGATGTGTTGTACAGACTCTCCTGGGTCCCAGGGTAGATTGTTCCAGTTATGCTCTGAATTGCAAATAGCGGTTTTGCAGGAAATTACAAAGAAGTCGGGAACGAGAGGAAAGCCGTCTGGAGCACCCCTCCGGTGGCATGCAAAGAAGGGGAGCAATGTGAGCAGGAGGGGTTTGGAGGTGCACTGGGGGCTGATTAACCTCCCATGGTGCTTGGAGGAGCTCGAGACCCTTAGACTGCACACTGTGTATCGTTGCAAGAGGCTTCTCTGCTGAGAACCAGCCCTTGGGAAAGGTTTTAGGGCCCAGCTCACAGAGGAGCTGAGCTATGGGATGAAATCTGGTGCTCCAAGTGCCTTCTGCACCTCGCTGAACCTGCTGCTCCGTGCTGCCTGCCTGAGCTGAGAGCATCCAGGTCCTTGCTGAGTTACAGGGGCTGTGGTATTGTCTCCCTGGTCAGAAGGCATTAGCTAAACTGTAATGCTTTTGTGCGTTTTAAGGACGCTCTTGCTGAAGGAAAGCTGACAGGGATGTTCCCTGGGATGTGAGTTTCTGTAAGGCACTGGCGTGGCTCAAGCTAAAGCTGCAATCACCTCTTTGCGTGCCAGGCAGGATGCCCAGTGTGCACACATCATAGGATTGAACAGCCATGGGCCGCAGAGGGATCCTTGGGATCCCTAAGGGATGCCTAAGGCACCCTTGGGAGCCACCAGCTGTTTGCTGGCACCTTCAGCTTCTCTGCCCTGCCTGAATCTTCTTCCTTTTATACCTGCTTTTGAATTGTCATCTATGGGAGTGCAGTGCTGGCTCTGGTCCTGCCAGCCCAAGCTCTCCCTAGGGAGCTGTGCCTCCCCGGGCACCATGGCAGGAGTAGTCACAGCAAAGCCAAGTGATGCGAAAGCCATACAGGTCAGAACTTCTTTTCCAACCACGTCTTTATGAGCTTGAGCGATCTGCCCCTGGGGGTTTGTGATGGGCTGCAGGGGGACAGGAACCAGCACTGTGTGTAGTGGAGCTGAAGTCACTGCTGCTTGTGCCATCACGGCTGATGTGTCCATTGGGATGGCTCACACATGTGGCCACCGCAGCATGGGAGCAGGGTTGGGGTGCTTGCCCGGGGGAGGTGGTGATGGTGGTGATGTGGCTGTGCGTCTTCCTGCCCCCCTCCTCCCTGTGCATCCGTACACATACACAGATGCAGGAACAATCCCGGTCATTATGCCTACCATGGTGACAGTGACAGTGGCAGAGATGCCAGCTTCCTAACACAGACGGCTTTATTTCATCTCCTCTGTTTTTCAAAGCCTCTTTCATTTTGCATGAGGAGACAGATGTGAAGGGCTGCAGGCTGATAAATTCTGCTGTCTTCTGAAAAGAGAGGGTGGGTTTTTGTTGTGGTTGCTTCTCTTCCTCCCTCCCCAGCCCCCTTCTGGCAGTGCAGCCTCAGCTTCTTTCTGTGCAGGATGCTCCCTGCTCCTTGGCACGGGATGTCCGATGGACACCTTGCTGGGGTAGGGAGGGCCGAGCTCTCTGGGTGAGCATCCCAAGGGGCAGCAGGGCTGGATTTTGGTGCTCTGGTGCTGGCCCCCTGCTTGGGAGGCAATGAGTGCGTTGGTGCAGATGCCTTCCTGGAATGCATCCGCAGTGCCCAGCACTGGCGCGCTGTGATGTGACCGAGGAGGAGCTGACGTGAGCTGGTGGAGCAAGGGCTCAGCCTTCACAACTAAACCCCTCGTCCTGCTCCTCGCTGCACCAAGGTGCTGACAGAGGGCTGTGGGGCTGCGAGCAGCAGCGCGAGGGTTGGGCACGGTGCGGGCTGTGCCCCTTTGGGATGCTGCGGGGAGCGCGTGCTCAGAGCTGCCGTTGGGAATGCTGCCTTCAGCTGTGCCTGGCCGTGTGGCACCAGTGGGCTGCGGCGGCGCTGGGTTCAGCTCCCCTTCCTCCTCCTCCTCCTCCTCCTCCTCCTCTGCTGACGATAGCTCTAGTTTAAAAATAAATTGCTCCATCTTTAATTGCGGTTTAAATAACGGCTTCATTTTTATTTAAATGTGGCTCTGGAAGGCTTGGAGAACAATGAGGAGAAAATACAGGGCACTGCTCCGGCGCACGTCTGCAAGCATGTAATTAATTTTTTTCTTATTATACTGATGTTTGCCGAATCTGGAAAAAGATCTGATTGTTCCTCTTGATTTAGTCATGCACGGGATCTGCACATACACCACAGCCATCTCAGGACTCCATTTCAGAAGCCATGAAGCCTTGGGGCTGACGTGCCAAAGGAGGGCTCCTCAGCTCCCTTGCCTGTGCCGTTCATGGGCTCTGCACCCAACAGAGCCGCTTTCCCCCAGCCCAGGACCTCTCAAGGCCGGTGGGCACAGCCCGGTTTGGGGCTGATGGATGTGTCCTTAGCCCCTTCTGAAGGCTTTTGGTAGCCAGGGATGGCTGCTGCAGACCCAAGAGGCTGCACTTGGTGCTTGCTAGGGTGAGAGTTTGTGCTTTCTGTTGATGAATGGTATTAAAAGGCTAATAGATGACTCAGGGATGTTGGGTGAAGGCTCTGAACGACCCAGGGACCTCTTTCACAAGTGAGCTCGCCATTCAGGAATATAAATCTCATTCAGAGTCGATAAGGATTAGGTTCCTAAGTGCCCAGCATCGCTAAAGTGCTTCTGAAAACGCTGCTTGTTAGAGGGTTGCAGAGGAAGCTGCGTGAGGCCTGGCGGGCTGTAAGCTTATCAGTCAAAGGTGCTTTACTTGGTGACAGAAGCCACTTGTGGTAAACAAGCTGCTGGCCCTTTGGACTCCCGACAATCTTTTAACCATTTATTAAAGCTGCTATGAACTCTGCTTGGAAATGGAAGCCTAATAGCAAGCGTGGCAGAGATTTTTCACAGATGGCAGCACTGCCAAAAGCAGGCATTCAAGAAAACATTCATCAAAAACATTCATTTCTTTCAAAAAGAAATTGACGTTTATAGCGTAGACAAATTTGGGACTCGTTTGCTTTGCCTTTCAGTTTCAGGATTTTTAGAGGTCACATTTTCCTGCACCTCCCAGGCCTGGAAACCAGTGTTATGTCTGAATGGAAACTGAGATCCCATATAACCACGTGTCACCAAGAAACAGGACGTGTGAAAGGGCAGGACCCCACGTGTGGCTGGGGCACTATGTGAGCCATGTATGTCTGGCTCCAGGGTGAGGAAGGACGCGGTGCCCCCCCTCCTTAAACAGCCAGAGCATCCCTTAAGGGGCAGCGTTCCGTTTGCAGCTCATCTCCATTTCATTTGAAGGCTGCACCATGCTGGGTTTCAGCCTTGTTATGTTTTCTCTTGAGCAACACCTTTTATTTCTGCAGTGTTTAACATTCCTTTCCAGAGCCTCCCTTCCCTCTTCTGGGTCTTTCCACTGAAAGCAGCTTTGAAACCATGGGTTGTGGTGGCTGAGCTGTACCTGTGGTCTCTGTGTCAGCTCCCTGCCTGCTCGGGTGCTGTCACTGCTCCCCAGGCTCTCCCTGTGCCCCCTTTCCCTTCCCTGCTGGGCATCCTTGGAGCAGGGTACCCATTACAGGCAGCACTTGGCTCGGGTGTGTGGCTTGGGCTCGCAGAGGAGATGCTTCTCTTACCCCACACGGCCATGGGCTCCCCAAGCACACAGATGTGGTCCAATAGGCTTGTGGCTGCCTTAAGAGTGGTCAAATCCTCTGTCTCTGCTTCAGGGCAGGTCCTGGCATTGACCCATCTTGCAGCAGAGCCATTGGGACCTGGGGAAGTTGGCAAGTAGAAGGAGGCTGATGGCACCAAGACCATTGTGTGTTGGTCAAAGGGAAGCACAGGTCTTTGTTTCCTCATCACTGGGGAATTGTGTTCGCAGCTCAAATGAGAAGCTTCGTGCTAGTTATCACTGTGTTCCTGCTTCAGACCTTGACTGATTGCTCGTAGCTGCTTCTCCCTGCAAACCAGCTCTCATTTGCATCTTGGAGGAACAGTGTGCTGCAGGCAATGGAAGCTGGTGACACCACTGGAGACTGCGTGTTGTGTCTCATTTAATGTCCATTTGGCTCGCATCTCCGTGTTTTGTTTGCGGTGTGATGCTATGGACTTAATGGTGTCATACACTAGATGGGTGCCTGTAATTGCAGCGTGTTGTTGAACACTGTGGTTTCTTAAATGCTTCCTGAGCATGTAGAAGTGTTAACGTTTCTACAGCTTGTTTTCCATGCTTGTATATATCCCAGTACAGAGATGTGAGCGTTCATAAGAAGGTGGAGAGCCAGGCACGGTCCCTGCCATGGTGCACTGAGCATCCCTGGTGATCTCCAGGGTGGGGGGTGCCCATCGTGCTTGGGGTGTGAGGCACGCAGGATTATTGCTGGCTTCTGCAGGTGAAGTCCTGTTGCCTTTGGCCTGCTTCCACCTCCTTAGCACTGCTCCCTGAGCTCAGCTGCTGTATAATCGATCAGATGTCCTGGCACGTCCCGCTGTTTAAACAAGAGCTATGGCTATTGCATACAATGTATGTACAACACGCGCGCGGCGGTGTCAGGAATTAACTTCATAATCATCTCCGTGATCTTTCTTGGCAGAGCTCTGGCATAACCTGTCGTGTCTTATCTAGTGTTTGCGTGTGAGTTATAGTTACCTCCGACCTGGCTCTCGAATGAGATCAATGGTGGGTGAGGCTTTATAATGCAGGATTCCTCCCGGCTACCCAGCAAAGCCCGGAGCAGCTGCTTGGCTGTGCCAGGGGAGGTTCACATTGGATATTAGGGAAGGATTCCTCACTGAGAGGGTGGTCAGGCATTGGAACAGGCTGCCCAGAGAACTGGTGGGGTCACTGCTCCTAGAAGTGTTCAAAAACCACGTAGATGAGGCCCTCTGTGATATGGTTTAGTGGTGGGCTTGGCAGTGCTGGGGTAATGGCTGGACTTGATCATTTCTAACCTAGTTGGTTCTGTGCTTTTATGGTGCTCCGGATGCTGAGGGCACCAGCTCCAATTTGCAGCTTGGAACATCTGCTTGGAACTTGATGGGGAATCTCCTGCCTGAAGGCTGGGGAAGGGAAGGAGCCAGGGGTGTGTTCACCTCCTTGTGTTCTGTCTTCAGCCACCCAAGGGCAGGCCAAAATCAGGTCGCTGCTTAAAGAGCGCAGGCGTGGGAGCCTGCAGCAG
Source organism: Psittacus erithacus (assembly GCA_009867235.2). Taxonomy (NCBI): domain Eukaryota; kingdom Metazoa; phylum Chordata; class Aves; order Psittaciformes; family Psittacidae; genus Psittacus; species Psittacus erithacus. Next base: position 67,892 of record WYDI02029384.1, on the reverse strand, counting down.
CTCCTGTGAGCATCCTGCCCCTGGTGGGAGAAGCAAGGGAGAGTTTAGAGGAACCGTTCACACTTGCCTCCCCCGAGGTGGGCCTATGGCACCCACCTTGCTGTGTAACAGTGCCTTTTCCAATTGCCAGGGCTCCCTGCAGCGCTGTGCTGAAGCCCTCCTGCCTGGCTGGCAGCCTTGCATCCGGTGCTCTGCATGCGACGCTCGGTGTCGTGTTGGAAGTTAAGCCTGTGACTCCTCTGGTGATTTCTGGTTAGTTCTCTGGTTGTTTCTTCTTTCCTTGACTGAGGGAGTGCATTACAGTCAGTGGCTGTAGGAAGGTCAGGGATGCAGGGATGGAGCTCATGGAAAAGGCCGGAATGTTGTAATTCGCAGTTCTGGTGCTGACACGGAGCCTTCTCTCCCTTTGCTGGCCAGTGGGTGCTTAAGCAGCTTGTAGTTAGCAGGATGCTGGTCCCAGTGCTTGGCATGGTGCTGTGAAGGAGCAGGGATATAGGGGCTCCAGGGGCTGAGCTCCCTGGGGCTGTCTTCTCCACTCTGGTTTTTGTGTATTTTTAAGTGGGGTGGCCAGGTCCATGTGCTCTCCCATTGAGCATCACTTGTGTACCTCGAGTGCCATGGATCCAATAGTCTCATTGCCAGAAGCTGTTAACAACACACGTGTTTCTCTTCCTTGCAGAGGAGAGTTCTTTGGAGATTATATTTTTGTTCTAGTTGAGACCAGATTTAACCAAATGCCCATCTCTACTGTGTTGGCAAGCACATCTTGCGATGCCAGCATCCTATGAAATGTGAAGGGCTGGATTTGTTCTTTATTTATACATATACACACAATGCATGAAACAAAGAAGCTAAAAATGATGAATTGCAGCTAATGCTGCTGCGTGATGGAGATAAGACCGTAATTATTTGTTTGGGCAGCTTAAATCAACACCAGAAAGCCTGATGGAAAACAAAGCGATAATTTAAACCTCTGCGCGGGGCTCGTGGGCTGCGTGACCGAGCGTGAACTTGTGTCATGGGCTTGTGTGCTTCTGGCATTCGTACGTGGTTAAAGCGGGTCATTTGGGCGTCACGCTTCATGTGCCACCCTCAGAGCAAGCCTGGGCACGTGTGTGCGGAGAGCTGCGCTTTGAGCTTCTCTCTGTGCCACCCGTCCTGCCTTCTTAGGAGAGAGATGAGCGCTTGAGCTGGAGCTGTCTCGGCTCCGATGCGCCTGAACCCGGGGCAGAGGCTGTAAATTTTTATGTCCATTATGCTTGTTTTGCTTCAGTTTAATTTGCTGATCGATGGAAGCCTATCGAGCTCTGACCTCTCCTGCTGCACCGTAAATCAGCTCCGCTGCTAGTGGAGGGGCTTGGGGATGCTCCTGGCTGCCGAGCTCTGTGCTTGTTGCTTTCAGGGCTGAAAGTGCCCATGGCGAGAGGCAGAGCCCTGCAAGTGGCAGCACCGTCCTGCCCCAGCTCTTGTTCTCCTCTCTTTCTCATCCTTGATCTCTTCATCACTGCCTGTGCCTGCGGGACAAGGGTTTAAAGTCTCTTTGCTTGTGCTGTGGTGTATGAGCAGCTTCCGTGAACCCTTGGCTCCCGCTTTCTCACTATGTCCCCACTACTTCTTGCTCTTCACCTCTGCCATGAGCATTTCAGCCCCTCCTACTCCTGAGCAATTGCGTCTGGAAGCCTTTGTTTTTGTGCTGGCGCTGGGTACCCGGTGGATATTCTGGATAATTTCCTTGGAAGGCAGATTTGGAAGCCCCCATCCCATTTCCCTTTTGCCCTGCCAAATCTTGCATCTCTGCTTCCACTGGCTTGCTCTTGTTTCTTCTCTTCTCTCTTTTAAAGCATCCTCCAGATAGCTGAGCCAAGATGTTATCAGCACTCTGAAGGTTATCTGTGTTGGCTTCCAGTTGAAAACGAGAGGCATTCGGATGTGTCTGCTGTAATTAGATCTGCTGAATTGTTAGCAGGGAGGAGAGGTGTACCCATAAAGATAATGGGATTCTCCTGGATTGCAGTGCTGCTGGGGACTGGGATGCAATGCTGTCACCTCCTCTTGGAGACTGCATCGTGTTGGGCTCAGCCTTCTGCGATCTGCTTTCTTTGGCTTTAACCAGGGCACGCAGAAACCCAGCATTCCACTTTGGAGAGCTGGATGTGTCCCTGAGGTTGTAGCTACAGCTCCGAGTAACAGGGGTTTGCATTTAATTATGATGACAATTCCAATCCTGCAGCCTGTTTGACACCAGGCAGAAATGCTCTTGTTCCAGCACTGCTCCCTCCTGCCTAAAGACTGCTGATACTTGGAGCTTCTTCCCTCTCAGAGCACCTGTGGGACTCTGAGCTGCTTCATTGCAGTGCGTGGCTTCTGAGGCCCGTAGCTGAATCCCTTTCTACCATTCCAGCCTGTGCTATTCCCTGAGCAGCTCCCTGCTTTCTCCTCCTGCCCAAAATAGGGATGCTGCAGCCACAGCTTGAGCTGTTAGCCACATCTCTCATTTCAAACAAGCCCTGCTTTGCTGAAGTCTGGAGGAGCCAACCTGTGCTGTGTTTCAAGGTGCTCCTCTCAATCCCAGCTTTTGTCACTATACTCTTTGCTGAAGGAAAGTGTTGAAGAGGGAGATTGATGACTCTAAGGGTCAGATCTGAGGAGCCATGGTGGATCCTGCAGTGGAGGAAGAGCTCGTGCATCCTGCATTCCCACCATGCATTTATATTCCAATGTACAGAGGAAAAATGCACATATCAGCAAATGATGCACTTTTTTTATCTCTTTATGGCTTCTAATGCTACGGCTGGTTTTTTAAAACCACTAAAAGCATAAGCATTAAAGCAATTTTCCGGAGTAATACGGCAAGAGGTCTACAAAAGCTCTGCAACATTTGATAATAGTTGCCATCTTCAGCTGAAGATAATGATGTTAACAAACGTAATGGGAGTAATGAGTGGAGATTCAAAAAGCAGCTTTTGTTTAATTTTTTTTGTCATGCAAATGAGTTTGGGAATAAAGAAGGAGAGCAGAAAATAATGAAAACTTCATTTGAAATGAGTCTTAATCCTTGCAGCCAGAGGGAAGGAGAGGGGATGGGCTGCATGGCTGAGCACAGCGAGGTGGTGGGCATGGGTCTGGGCTGATGGCTGGCCCCTGGCCCCATCGCTCTGGAGCAAAGCACAGATCCCCCTCTCTAGCTCCGGGGGGCTGGTGATGCCGTGCTTTGTGTTTCTGCAGCACTTTCCACTTTAAAATGATGCCAGCGGAGTTCAACCTTATGACAGCCCAGCAACTCCCTCTCCCCATCAGAACAAGTGAATTTGCTTCATTTAGATTGACTCCCAGCCAAAGTGATAGGTATGAGGCTGGCAAATAAGCATCCTTGTGATGAGGACTGGCACTTATGCATGTGCAGAAGCTTCAGGTCTGTCAGCTTGTGTCAGCTTGCCTTCTATGGAGTGTTTAATCTCCTAACCCTTGGCCAAGAAATGCATTAAGAGATCTGTGGCAAGTAGGAGCTCAAGAACTGAGGGAGGCTGCTGCCTGCCCCTCTCGTGTTAGTCTGCCCATGAAGTGATGGGAAGAGGGCAGCGGGAGGGAGCAAGTCAAATCAGGTATTGTGCCAGGAAGAGAGATGCAGGCAGCAGAGCTGGAAACAGGGAGGAGCTGGCGGAACCAAGTGACCTCTGTTTCTTCTAAACAGGGGGGTCTTTAGGGTGCCAGGAAGATGCCCTTTGGTGTGGGGGCCTGTGGATGGCAGGGTGCATGGCAGGTGACCCTTGTGCCTGCATTAAGGCCATGCAGTGGCACTGGTGCCTGCTCTGGCTCGTGCTCTGCCAGCGAGCAGATGGTGGTCATGGCTGCGTGAACGTCCTTGGGCACAAAACGCAGTGTCCCCGGCCCTGGGGGGGGACCACGTCTGTCCCCATTCAGTGCCCGGACTGCCACAGCTACACAGGCAGCAGGGTGGGATCCGCTCCCGCATCAGATGGATTTGGGTGCTGGGAGGCTCCTCTGCTCCCTAAGGACACAGCCGCCTTTGGCAGGAGCCCTCTGCAGCATCATCTCTCCTTGTGTGTTGATTTGGAGCATCATCACTGGCCTCACTGGATAGCAAGTCAGTGTTACTGCGGAAGGAGAGTAATGCTTCGGGGGGCGGGGGGGGGGTTGAGTGTAGCTCCCTGGCATGTGTGAGTTGTCTCTCGGGGCTCTGGAAGGCTCAGGGTGATGCTGGGCTAGGTCGCAGTGTGGACAGAGCGATGTGGTTGCAGGCAGAATGAGACATCTTGAAGGTATGTGCCATGCTGTTAAACTGAGAGGTCTTCATGTTCTCCTCATCTTCCCTTTATTGGAAGGGTGAAGCTGTGAGTTATCGCATCTGGCTCTGCAATTTACAGCTTTTAATTAATCTGGAATTTTGACATAGATTTTTATGGGGAGCAGAGGCACCTCTGCGAGCTGGGGAGGAACCTTAACGATGATCCAGGATGAATCTGCAGGATGAAATATCAGCGCAATGAACAGGGCCGTATAAAACAGAAATGCAGAATAAAAAAATGCCCAGGATATCAAAGCAATGGTCTACAAATGAGGTTTCTTTTTGGAACCCTTCCCTGTCACAACAAGAGCTGTCCCTACTCATGGGCATGTCAGCTGCCCATCAGCGTGATGTCCAGGCTAACACAATAGCTGTCTTTTTAGTGATGTGTTGGGTTTGCAGTGGTCACAGCAGCACTGTTCTTTGTTCCAGCATCTAGCAAGTATGAAAAGCTAAGGAACCCTTAGCTGTCCCTGCATGATGGATCCTCAGTCCATCATCAGAGGACTGCGAGGCCAAAGGATGGAGAGGTCTGTTGTGTCAGGACTTGAGGAAAGAGCAGGGTTTGGATGCGGTGTTCTGGGTGGGCTCTGCACAGCTCCTTCCCCTGCCTCCATTGCTGACTGTGGGCACAGTGAGCAGGGCTGGAGGGCATGAGGTGTGTCCAGCCCGGTGATGCAGGGCATGTGCAGGAGGACTCCTTGTGTTGTGGGCCAATCGTCCTCTCTTTGTCGAGGTGTACGTGGTGCTTTGCTGGTCTGTCTCAGTGCAGCGGGTCGGAACTGCCCTGTTCCTCTGAATCCCACAATAACTTGTCTTTGCTGTGTAACAGGGCTGATTTGATCCCTTCGGAGGGTTTGTGGTTGCTGAACAAGCCCGCACTGCCAAACTCCTCATTATGTGGGTTACCCTTGTTTGCTGACCTCTGCCTCTGTGCTCTGCAGAGTGAGCAAGGGCCTTCTGACCTGCTGCTGCGGGCGATCCTGTGTCGTACGGATGCACTTGCAGGAGCACGGATGTGGGTGCTGGCTCAATGGAGCATGCAGGGATTGCTGCTCTGCTTTGTGGGGCTCCCTTTGCCACTGGGAATGTGCTGAGCTGGAAACGGCTGTGGGTGCCTGCCCGTGTGCTGAGAGGAGGAAATCGGGTGCTGAGATGCTTGAAGTGCTTTGGTCGGAAGGCTGGAAGCTGGGCCTGCTTCTCTCCCTGCTTTTCCTTCTGCAGCTTGCAGAGCGCTGGATTATCCTCTGCTTTCCTTCTCCAGCCACCTAAAGGCCGGGAAATTGCACTAATGAAGGGTAATGACACAGTGTGGGATCAGCTTCCGTCTGAAGCCTCAAAGTTGGGTAAACAGAAGCAGGAAATGTTTATTTATAAATATTTTACTGCAACAGAGGTGGGGGGAGCAAGCTCCTTGTGTCCCCTTTAGGCGCCTCTTTCATTCCTTGAGCCTTCCTTCCTTCACATTGGCGTGTGCTGGGTGAATCCCTCGGGAGCGGGAAAGCCTTCCCATGATGTGGTGTTGAGCCCGGCAGCAGTGTTGATGCCTCCATTGACTTGAGTCCTGTGGCATTTTAATGCAGGGGAGGGGCAAGCCGGGAGTTTGCTTTTAGCATCAATATTCAGGAATGGTGCGTGTGAATAATGGATGGTCCTGGGAGCTGGGGCCTGTCCGTGTGTCATAGCAAAGCAGAGGTGACAGAGTGACAGGCAGGGGTGCAGGGAGACTCCTGTCCCTCCTGGGTACCACCACAGTGGCATGTACCTGGGCTGCCCTTGGCTGCTGCTGACAAGCCCAGGGTCAGGCAGGGCTCCATGGTCGCAGTCCTGGGCAGGGTTGGCCCATTCTCCGGCATGGATCATGGGGCTGGCAGCAGCTCCTCCGGCTGCTTCCTGGGTCCTGCTGGGCTGCGGTGGCACAGCCTCTGCTCTGGATGTTTTAGGTGAAAACCAACCGGTCAGCAGGATTTGCCTGACCTGAAATTGGCTCTCACAAGAAGAGCTTAACCCTCATTGCTCCCCTCCTGGGTCAGCATCTCCTCCCTCCGTAAGTCAACCCAGCTGCGTGCTCATGTTCCGCTCTCTTTTATTAGTATCTATTTTTACTCCTTCTTTCAGCTGTCCTTTGTCTCTGTGGTGATTACACAGCTCTGTTCCGAGCATCAGGGGCTGCCATGTTTTCTGAGAGCCACTGGCAATTAGGCCAGGATAGCTGTCTCCCTAATGATAACACAGTGTGCTGTATCACTGCAGTCCTCACAGCAGCAGAGGTGCGATCCCTGACAAGTTTGGGTGCTGTGGATTTGGGCTGGACTTCTGCAGGGTCATTCATCTATACCTGTCCTCATGGCATGGGGCTCCCTTTGCAGAGCTGTGTGGCCACAGGTCAGTTCTGGCTTGCTCTGATGGGTTGGACCTGGAGCATGGTTTGGTTCAAGCCCTGTTTCTGGCTTAAGATGCTCAGCAGCACCCACAGCTGCTCCTTGCAGGAGTCACTGGGGTCTCTGCCACTCGCACAGAGTGAGCATCCCACCAGGATGGGTGGTACCACTGTCAGTGGACATGGTGGCAGCTGGATGGGACAGGGTGTCCTGCAGCTGGATGGACTTGGTTTCCTACCACTGGCTTTGCTGGAGCCATTCTTGTGGGAGCCCTGAATGGGAGGGAGGAGCGGGGTTTGAGCTCCCTGCAGGTCTCTCTGAGCTGCTCTACAAAGCAGCCTCCAAGCTTGGTGAGCGAGATACAGCGAGAGGTTTTAAAGTTGTGACCTTAGCAAATGTATTAGAAGGGAGAAAAGAGCTTTTTCTCCTTCCCCCCGTTACGGTGTCAGCGTAGCCGTGGCTTTTAAACCGCATTACACAGGCTTGTCATCCCAGATAAAATGTTATTAAGATAAAATGCTACGCAGGGAACAGCAGGGGACTTCCCACCGCTGTATTTCAGCACAGCCATAGGATTGTGAGGCTGTTCCTGCCTCTGGAACCATTGCCTGAAGCTGGCATGGCTGTGGCTGGCGCCTGTGCTGCTGTGGGTCCCTGCGTGCTGCCCTGCAGCGGGTGCCATGTCCCATTGCATGTTTGCATGGGGACACGGACAGCACGGTGCTGTCCTGCGCCTGCCAGCACGCTGAGCATCACCTTCCCCATCCCGGCTGTCACCCGCGGGCACAGCAAGGGGGAGGCAAAGGCATCAGGGCACTGTCCTGTGTGGAGCTGACAGGGAGCATGTGGGCAGCCGAGGGGCCTTCCTGTGCGTGCACTGTGCGTGTGCAGCACCCATCCTGCTGCACTCTGGGTGATGGCCACCGCGCTATCCTGGCATCACACTACCTGGCTTCCCCCGGCCCATGTAGGGTGCTGGATTCTCTCTAACCTAGCTAACAGCGGGTCGATGTATTCATGTACTCCAGCCTCTGTTAGAGCCTGTGCTAACGCTCCTTGTGCCCTTTGCCATTGCTTCTGGATGTCTGTGCAGCGTGACTGTGACGTGAACCCACCGAGCTGTGCTGGCAGCGGCCGGTGTGAGAGCCTACTGCAGTGTCTGACTATAGGAGAGCTCTCCAAGTGGCAAAGATGTGCAGGTGAATCCTTTAAAATGACTTGAAAAGAGTAGGGCTGCTTCTCAGCAGCTACAAAAGGAGAGGGCAGGAGGCACCTGGAGCAGAGGAGGGACCCCGAGGAGGAGTGTGTGTGATCTGCAAGCCAAGCACAAAACAAAACGTGGAGAGGGAAGAGCTGCTTTGACCTGACACCAGGGAAGAACAGAGAAAGGGAAGAAAGGGAGAAGAGGCGAGCTGTAGTTACAAGCCTGGGTAATCCCTTGGTTGAGCCCAGCGAGTGCTGTAGCTGGAACATGAACTTGTCCTGGCCATGTTCGCCTTGTAACAGGGATGAATGTAAAAGCAATGCTGATAGCTGCCTTATTAAAGGCTCGGGTCTAAGTCAATATGCTTGAGTCCCAGGTGGCTCAGCGCTGTAATTCCTAAAGCTGCACAGTTCTTTGCCAGCACTTTTTGCTTGCAGGTTCCGCCGTGTCTGTTAAACCCTCCTGCTGCTTTGCTGCCTGGGTTTTATCTCGTGTATGGCAACAGGGCTGCCTGGTCTCGAGCAGTGCCAGGGCTGCCCTGTGTGTTACAGGTGGTGAAACACGTCTTGTGCCCTGTCCTGCCCATTGTGCCAGTGCCGTTGCCAGCATCACTCCCTTCTGCTCTACCTGCGTGTGTAAAACGCGGCTTGGACTCGTGGTCCCAACCCCTTCGTGTGGCACCTGTTTGATTGCAGAGCTTGTGTGATGAAGCCATAATCAGGTGCTACAACCTTTGGTCACTGCACGATTTATGGAGCTGCCAGCCGCGTGTGATCGCATGTGTAAGGCTGACTGCCTGACTCGCATCTGCTCTATCTGCTCTGGTGAGCAAATATTTGCAGGCAGAAGGAGATAATCCCTGCTGATGCAGGTATTTACCCATCCTGTTCAGCATTATGCTGCCTCCCTGAGCCAGGGCCCACATATTACCTGTTTACTGGGGAAGGTCCTGTCCATGGGGATAGCCGGCTCTGCTCCGGAGCAGGAATCTTAGTACAGCCTTTCAGAGTGGTGTTTTCCAACACTTTTCTCCCACTCCCATCCTTTTCCATCCCCAGTCCTCTCCACTGTGCTCTGCAATGCTGCTGTGTGCTGTGGTCCCATGAGCTCCTCCCTGGCTAGTTGGAAGGCAATGGGGTCACTGTCACCCTTGTAGGAAAAGCCCAATGAGGTGTTCCAGGTCTTTGGTTGGAGCCAGACCAGCACCAGCACCCATGGGTGGCTGTGGAGTGTTCTGTGTGGAGCAGAGAGGTGATGCTCTGTTTGTCTGAGCGAGAGCAGAAGGGTTTGTGGGGATTAGAACAGGCTAAAGCCCATTGCCCATATTGCAGCTGTGAGGCTTTGCTGAGCCTGCCTGGGGCAGGTGTCTGCTGGAGGTGGGAGTGCCTGTGATGCACTGCTTCATCCTTGAGGATGCATCCAAAGGTTGGGGTCTGAAGGGGACAAATGAGTGTTGTCATCAGAAAACCTGCCCTGTTAATACCGATGGGCCTTAACACGAGGGCAGACAGTGCTGTGCGCGCTGTTCTCCTAAGTAATGGGATTTGGTTTTGACCCAGAGACATCTCTTAAAGCCAATGAAAACGTGTATTAGTGCAGACTACTTCCTGATTTGTGTGATCTTTGTGCCTGCCCCTGCGTCCGGTTTACATGTGGGCCCGGAGATGCCCTCGAAGTGGCAGGGTGATGGAAGAGCTTTGCTGCTGGCCGGGCAGCTGGGGCGGATGCAGCCTAATGGCTATTAGGGGCTGATTGCACACATGCACAGCTGGTGCCAGGGAGCTGAACAATAAAGTAGCCACTCTGGGCTGATTGGGCTAATCCCTGCCGCAGACCAGGGCCCGTTTCTATTAGTTTTCCCCAATCAAATTAGATTGCCAGACAACAGATCCTATTAAAGGAGGGGAGACCTCCAGCATGGTGTGTCCTGCTGGTCCTGGGATGCCGGTCATCCTCAGCTCCTGGAAGGTAGGAGGGTGCCGGTGTGTGAGGATGCCTTTGCTCTTGTCCTGGGAGTGGAGCAGGGATTCCCCTCTGAGGGCACATGGTTCTGACCCTCCTTGGCGCCGCAAGATGTCCTTCATGGACCTCTCTTGCAGGTGCATCATTCCACACATCCCTCACACAAAGCATCCTCCCTGAGCCTGCACTGAGCTGGCTGCTGGCCTGTATTAATTTCACTTCATTTTTAACTCTCCCTCCTCACAAGCAGGGCAGACCCAGCTGCGAGCTTTGGCATGATCCTTGTGTGTTGTGTGCTCGGAATAGCAGATTACGCTGCCCTTAATCCAGCTGTGCGTCCGGGGACCCAGGGCTGCTTTTTATCTAGAGCTACATGTAATGGGATTTGGTCTGCCTTGAAATGTATTTACTGGCAGAGATGATTGATTGGTCTATTGATAAACTGCTATTGATTAGCCTTATGTGGCTTTGAGACAGGCTTCAGCCTGCCCATCATCCCTCAGTACTTACTGCGTCCTGCTATGAGATCCATGAGATATTTGTGGGGCTGAGGGTACCACCAGGCGTTTCTAGTGCCAGGACCATGACAGTGCCACTAGACCTCAGAGAGCTCTTCCCCGTCACTCAGAGGTTGCTCATACACCCAGAAAAGCTGTGGGAAGAAGGGATGGAGATGAGTGGTGCCCATTTGGCTGCAGCCCTTGCTCTGAGGCTTTGTGCCCACAGTGTAGGTTTGAGCATAGCATGGAGTTTGTGTGTAAGGGGATCCTGGTCTGGGTTTGAATGTGAGCTTCTGGAGCCTGAATCCATCTGCTTTGACACTGTAATTTCATCCTGGTACCATGGATGAGACTTGTTTAATGCAGCTGATGTTTCTTCTCCTTGATTGAAGAAAGAGGCAGTGCCAGGGCGGAAAAGAGTTCCTGGCAAGCATAATTAATAGCAATTTCAGTGCCCTGCTTATTGATTCACCGTGGAGTTTCCTCTTCCAGGAGGATTTCCACTGCTACATTTGTGTGTTTGTCATCTCTGTGCAGTTTGGCTGCAGGAATATTCCCATCAGAGCCTTGTGTAGGTCTGAGCTGATGCCCCAGGGCAGGGTGGTGTGGGGTGGCCTTGGCTTAGCAGCACCCTGAGCTGGACTTTGCCTCAGTTCCCACTTGGGCTGCCCATAGGGAGCCACATCCACCCTGGATCATGGTGCTGATGGCCAGGCACAGGCCATTGCTAGGGATTCCTGGGAGCACCCGCTCCTGCTCACGGAAACACAGGTGCTGTGGGTAGCTCTGTGTAGGAATAAATGTTTCAGTTGCACTATAAATAATGGAGCGAGTGAAGATGTTGTGTAAGCGGCGCTCCGGGTTTTGCCAGGAGGGATGCAGTTTGTTGTGGGGGAGTTTTGGTTTGTGGCGTTGTGGGGTTTTTTGTGCCTGTGTTTTACCTTTTCCACCCCAGTTTGTTTCCTTGAGTCCAACACAGAGAGCTTCACACGGGGGCCTCGAGGGAGGGCAGCCCTGCTGCAAGGGAGAGAGAAGATTAAACTGTTGGAGATAAGTAAATCAATTCCTGTCAGTGGCATACAAAGAGCAGTGAGGATTTCCATGGATAGGAACGACCTTCCGTAGGCACGGGGGCTGCATTGGGTTGGCTTTTAACAAGTGGCTTTTGCATCGCCTGCATCCAGAAGGAGAAGCGGCCCCCTGAGGCTTGGGGCACAGAGCAGGGTGCAGAGGGCAGCCCTCGGCGTGGGTTTGTCTCCTCCTGGTGGGGTGCAGCTGGGGGAAGGAATTTACAGCTCCCAGAGCCCCCTGAAGGGTGCGTGTGCACATCCTGCCTGGCTCGGTTTGCTCCTGGCCCTGGGGAGGGTCTCTGAGTGCGGCTGGAATACGCACACTTACAAGCAATTACCCCCAAGGAAAAGGTATGGTGTAATTGTGAGTGGTGATATCTGGTGCTGGAGCCAGGAGTGCAGCTGTGGGTAGCACTGGCTTGTGTGTGCTGTTAGTGCACATGACTGGGAGCGGGTGCAGGATGCTGCTGGTAAGCAGGGCAGCTCACAGGCAGCTTGCAGAAGCCCTGTGGAACTGGGTTTAGCTTTATTTGCTGTGCCTGAGGAGAGCCAGTGAGCTCCACCTGGGGCTTTATCCCTCATTCTCCTCCATGTACAGTCCTGGGTACCACAGGGCAGCGCGTGCTGGCAGCACGTTGTGCTGGCTTGAGCTCAGGGGGCTGAGTGGGTCTAGGTCTGCCCTATGATACCTGGGGCTCTTGGTGATGTACTGAGCAGCAATGTCAGAGGTGCTGCTGGGCGGAAGGAGGCTGGAGGTGAAGGATGCTCATGGTGGCGGGGAGAAGTCAGCTTTGCAGACCACCCATCAGCCCCATGTTCAGTGGGGGACTGGATTAAGAAGGGGTTTTACTTCTCTCATAGATGAATGCTTTTAAGCACTCGTGTGCTGTGCGTCCTGCTGAGAATAAGCCAAATGTTCAGACAGCTGGCCAGAGCCCGGATTGGGTGGGCTTTATCTGTAGGTGTTGCAAACAAGATCTTCATTGATTTATCTGGACACAGAACTTTTAATTTTATGGTGGAATTAAGAGCATTGACCTGAATCAGGGGCAAGGGGAGAGAAATGACAGGGTGTAGTGTCTCTGCATCCATAAACAGAGGGCATCTGGGACTGTGAATGGGAGGAATGCCCTGACTGTCCCTCTCCCCCACGACTGGGCAGCAGCAGGCATGGAGCCATCCAGCCAAATGAACCTGGGATGGCTGGAGAGCCTCTGTGGCACAACCATTGGGTGCTTGGAAGTCTGTGGACCAAGATGCATTGTGTGCCGCTCCTCCTCAGTGGGATGGGAAGGACGCAGAGATGGCAGCGCTCCTGCCCTCCTTCCCTCCCTAATTCTGCTCCAAGGTGGTGGGGAGAGGAGCGGAAGCACCGAGGAGCCCACCTCCTGAGGGTGCCAGTGACTGATACAGCTCTCCACAGGCCTGGTGGGAGCAGATGGATGTGGTTTTAATCTTGCTTGACAAGTGCCATGCTCCCAGGACCTCTTGCTGCCCCTTCCTGAAGCACAGGCACCTAGGGAGAGGTGACCTGCCTTCCCCTGGGAATCCCCTTACACTGTGCTAGGCTTTTTCCAGAGTTTTCCCACCTTTTTCCCACGTGATGCTCAGGCCGTCTGAGGGCTCCCAAGCAGCATAGGGAAAGAGTTTGGTTGTGCAGGATGGACCCCTGCAAATTCCCTCTGGAAGCGCATATTCCCTGTGTGCTGACTCTTAGTTAGGGTGCATCCTCAGCGGCGGCCACAGCCAGCGCGGGATCCCTGGCTGCAGCACATGCCACTCTCGCAGGCTCTCCCTGCCGCTGTCGCTGCCGGGTCGGATGCTCGCCGCGGCCCCGGCTTCGGTCTGGCCTCCATCACCTCGTGTAGGAAATCACTTCAGTTAGGCAGATGCGAGCGTACAGGCGCGCTGCCGGCGGGCTGCCCTCCGCTCCCGAGCCTCTGCCGCAAATCGCTTCTCGCGCTTCCTTAATTGAAACTGTCAGATGGGCTTTACCTTTTCTTTTGCGGCCATACAGACATATTAATTCCACTACGGATATCCCGGCAGCCAGGAGAGATCAATAAAATGAGGTTGCATCTGTGACATACGTATTACAAGAGCGGCACCAGAAACATTTCATCGGGAAAGCCGAGCCAAACACGCGCGCAGAGACCCGTGGAGCGCGTTTGGCTGTGTAAGAGGCAGTTACTCCCTGGCTTTAGCGGTGTGATGAGCCCCGTTGCAGCTCAGAGGGGCATGGCAAAGGGCGAGGAGCGGGTCTCCCTGTTCCCTTTGCTGGGGTCTGTGCCACGGGGCTCCAGTCTGCGGTTGCAGCATCGCTGTTGTTTGGTGTGCTCTGAGTTCGCACCAGTCTGGACTTGAGGGTGCCAAGGTGTGTGGCAGGGTGCTGGGCTGGGTGCACCCGCTCCTGGACTTCCCGCCCCCCGCGCTTCCCGCAATCCCCGCCGCAGGGATTTGTGCTTTGATTATTTTCAAATGCCGGGTTGTGTAAAATTTGATTTGAGGAACCATTTTTCTCCCACGTGCTGTAGGATTGAGGGCGTGTAATCCCTCCTAAATCGCCTGGACGAGGTTTGTATTGCAATGCCGGTATCAGAGCTAACAAAAGGGGATTAGACGGGAAAATTCGGCATGAAAACCTGCCACTCTTTGAGGGCTTTTAGTACAAAGAAGATCAGATAGGTAGAGCAGAGCCATTTTTAACCCAGTTTTTAATGCACTCCGTGCCTCTCCTTTCCAAGGCAAAGGAGAGGGGAGATGACATTTGTTTTAACTCTTTCCCTTCTCTGACTCCAAAGGTGCGGGCTGATGTTTTCGTGTAGGAACACTGGTGCAGGTGGCTGTGTTCTGGGAATGGGGGTCCTGCTGGGGATGGAGGGCTGGATAGCTGTTCTGCCTGCGCCACTGCTGGGGATGGAGGGCTGGATAGCTGTCCTGCCTGTGCTGCTCTCAGGGATGTAGAGATGGATAGCTGTCCTGCTGTACCACTGTCAGGGATGGAGGGCTGGATAGCTGTCCTGCTGTACCACTGTCAGGGATGGAGGGCTGGATAGCTGTCCTGCCTACGCTGCCTGTTAGGGATGGAGGGTTGGATAGCTGTTCTGCCTGTACCACTGTCAGGGATGGAGGGCTGGATAGCTGTCCTGCCTGCGCTGCCTGTCACGTTGCCATCAGTCGGGAGGCAGCATCCTCATGGAGACAGCTGTCAACCTTTGCGGGAGGATCGCTGCCCGCAAATCTATTACGGGAGCTCAGCAAGTGCCAAGGCACATCAGGCCAGGGGGAAGAGATGCTCCAGGGGGAGATGAAAGGATCCCTTCAGTGGAATTCATGTGGAATAAGCTTTCCACAGGAGATATTTCCTCCTAATCCTCCTTAGCACTCAGCTGATGCCTTGAAGCATCAGGGGTTTATATGCCTTTTAAAAATTCATCTCTGCTGTAACAGTAGGTGTGTGTGTTACCGGATGCCTTGCCCAGGCCCCTCTGATGCAGGGCTGCACTCTTGGACCCAGTGAGCATCCTGTTGCAGTGAGTTCCACAGCTCACCTGTGCACGGGATGAGAGCAGCCTCCCTCTTCTGCTGGTTCAAAATGTGCTTCCGTGGCAGGGTGCTGGGGTGAGCTGGGCAGTGCCAGCCATGGGGTTTGGTGGGGTTTATTGGAGGCATTGGAAAGGCACTCGGGGTGCTGGCCTGTGGGATGGGAAGATGCCCTTGCTGCTGCCTTAGCCCCCATCCATCTGCCCCTGCTCATTGCAGCTGGACTTAAAACATATTCCACTTATCTGGTCAAGGGATACATGTTCATTATTGCAATTGATTATCACTAAACCCCGTCTGATACCCAGATTTACAGCATGGCTGGAAAGCCAGGCGGTGGCCAGCCCCCAGCAGCCAAGATCTGGCAGCACTTCCAGCCACAGCCATGTCTCCACAGGCATTTGGCTAAGGAGTAAAGGTAAATGCTTATGCTTTGCACTCCTGTAAAGGCAAGAGGTGGCTCGGGAGCTGCTTCCCAGCTGAGCCTTGGCCATGCCAGTGCTGCAACTCAGCATTCCCAAGCTGCAGTTCCCTGTTTCTCACCTATGTGCCTCTATGTGTCCTGCTGAGACACAGGGACACTGCTCCTGGGGTGAGCTCTGCCGAGTGCTTTGCTGCGGTGCTTTGCGGTGAGACCAGTGCAGGTGTGAGAGCTGCCGGGTGCCAGGTTGCCTTTATTCACCATCTGAGCATGAGAGGTGGGAGATGCCTGCACGCTCAGCCCCGCGGCGGGATGAGATCCTGCAGATGTTCCTGCTCACAGGCTGGCTTTGGTAACGAACGCTGCATTGGGAGAACCATCATCAATGTACTGCATGTTAATAGTCACCAGCAGGTCAGAGTCGTGCAGGGGACGTTTTCCAGGCGACTGAACTGTGAGCTCATGGGCCGTGCCCTCCTTGGAAGATCCCACTTGGCTCTGGGAGATGTGTTGTGGCGCCTGTGCCCGGCGGTGGCCAGAGAGTGTCCCTGTGAGCCTGTGCGAGGCAGAGATGCAGCGCAGCATGCTCGTGGTCTCTGCAAACGGGGTGGGAGGAAGAGAGGAGCCCCTGCGCCTCCTTGTCTTCGCAACAGCTCCAAGGCTGCATGATAAACAACTTGACAAAGTGTTGAAATCCTGAAGGCGGGGCTGGCAGGGGAAGGAGAAGGGAGGTCAGGATTGCAGGGGGAATAATGAACTGCGCTCTTCTTGGAATATGCAGCAGCCGAACAAGAATCAGAAAATTAATTATCTTCTGTAATTAGTGTAATGACCTACACTATTAGAGGTTATTTACAGCAGGAATAAAACGTCTCCCTATAAATGTCAGGCTGCGCAGTGGAACACAAAGGCTGGATGGAGCAGAGCCTGTGCAGGGTGCAGTGAGGGTCCAGAGGCAGGGCACAGGGTGCCAATACACCCAGATCCTGATGGCAGTGCTCCCTCATCCCTGGCACTGGGGAAGGATGCTTTGCATTCCCTGTTGCTTTGTGTCACACAGGCCTGGGCATTGGCTCTGCTGCTTCATGGGGACTTGCCCCATCAGCTGTATGCCTTCTGCAATTGCTTCCCAAACAGGGCTCCATGGTGAAAATGGGGGAAAACACAGACTTTCAGTGGTGATGGAAACATGGCTTGTGTTTCGCCGTGCGGAAGCAGAGAATAGCAGCTCACCACCCAAAGGAAATACTTGCTAGCTCTGGTCTGATTGAGGATGTTTACCAGGCAGGCAGCAGCAATCCAGCATGGATGTGCACAGGGAGGTGTTGGGGGTTAGTTGACAGAGGTACCACCAAGCTCTGGTTATCCCTTCTTTACCCTCTGGTCATGTTGCTGCTCTAACACTTGCTGGCCAGGCTCCTGCATGGGGATCAGATGGGTCCCACAGGGAAGGCAGCAGGACCATGCTCTGGGGTGCTGCCCCGCCGTCTGCCATGGAGCAGATGGGCACTGGTGGGGAGCCCTCAGCTCCAACAAGGAAGGGTTGGAAGGGGGAAAAGTTATCTGTGTAGTGAGGGTAACCTGAGAATTACTTGACATTTTAGCATGAAGGATCATGACTCTTGCATTATTAAAGATGCAGTGATAAAATGCCGTACCTGTCACTGAGAACCCACATCAATAATTTAATTTGGCACCTGGTGATTAAAATGAAATAAGCACTGGCCCAGCTCTCCTCCCGGGAATGGCACCGGAGCTGCTGCAGCCACGGTGAAACCCAATGGGGTGCCTTTCCAATCCCTGGTCCTCACAGCTGGTACATGTGCCATAGAGGCCATAGAGGCTAGGCTGCCTCCCTGGGGACTGTGGGCAGTGTTTAGCCAAGCCTGGCCTGGCCAGATAACTGCGCAGTGCTTGAGAGCTGAACAGGGATGGGGATGGGGCTGCTGCTGCTGTATCTGAATGTCTGATGTAACCTCATTGTAGAAACAGAACAGAGTGAGGCTCTTGAAACCAAGAGTGTATTCCTTCCAACAGACCCTTAATGTAATTTGAATGTACAATCGAGGGTTTTTATAGCTTAATATTCCAGTGTTTGTGGTGCATCCTGGAATTTAAGTGTCTTAAACGTAATTATTGTTAATTGCTCACACGATTCTATAAACTCATCCAATTAAAAAAAAGTTATTAACTTTATAAAATATCGCAGGCATCCCACAGTGCAATATATTTGCAGGAAATAACAGCTCGAGCAGGCAGAGCTGGAATGCAGCGAGGTAAATCCATGACACCTTGTACTCCCTCCTCTCCTCCCTTCTCCTCACAGTGCTTTGGAACTGCGTTGTCTCCTTGGCCCAGGAGGCCACGTGTGCCCTTGGCTTGTGTTTTGCATGGGAGTGTGAGTGGAAGGCTGTATCCAGCGGGATGCGAGAGGTGCTCTGTGGTTTGGAAGTGGCCTCCTTTGCTTTGCTATGGGCTGAAACCACCCTGCGGAGCACCCGGTGATGTTGGGAAGCTCCTGAGGTGGGGTGTGAAATGAGCAGAAGTCCCCGGGGAAGAGGAGTGGGGCTGGAAGGTTGTTGGTGGAGGAAGAGGGCCCAGGCTTGTCCCGCATCCTGCTGCTGCTGAGCTGGGGCCAGTTGCAGCCGGCCAGGGAGGACGGTGATAATCTCACAGCCAAGTGTCACAATTTATAACCAGGGATTTATTGTCCCCTGATTGCTCTGTGCTGCCGTTTAACTCATGCCCTGGAAGTTATTTAATGCGCAGTGAGCAGGGCTGTGGTAATGCACATACTTCTTCTTCAGCCTCCTCCTTGTGTTTTCCTCATGGAATTAAAATCCTGGGTGTCACTCAGTGTGGATACAAACTCAGTTGGGCATAGGAGGGTTTCAGTTGGAGGTACCTGGTTTTGAAAGGATTGCCTGTTTCCCTGCCTCTCCCATTAGCTGTGCCTGGAATATTGCTCAGAGAGCCCACTGAACCCTCCTGTGCTGGGCGGGATCTGCTTGCTCCCAGTTCCTTCCCGCCAGGATTAGAAGGGGTCTTTTTCTCTTTCCATCTTACTGCTCTTCCAGCAGAGAGACAAATGGTCTGTAGCAAGGAGAAATGATGGGGAGAAGGGAAACTTTCTCTCAAACTCATACAAAATTGAATTCAGTTCGTGCCCAAAATGAGAAATTTCCACAAAAGCTTCATTTTGGTGAAGATATATTTCCTATGGGATTGCTTCTTTACAAAAGCCGTGGTAAGAAGCTATTACAGCTGGTCAAATGCTTTCTCTGAAAGCTATTTGTGATATTTGCCTTCTCTGTCTCTATTTACATCCCTCACTGGAATGGCTCTTCCCCATGCAGGAGCAGTGGCCACCAGCCGGGGTGGTTTGAGCAGCTGATGTGAGCATTGGTGGCAATTAATCCATCCTTTAAACAGTGGGATTTTGCAGGTAGCTTTTCCATCTGAAGTAGCTGGTGATATAGAAGCTTCTGGGATGGTGACGGGCTGATGGAGAGCACGCATGAAGCGGCATTTGTCAAATTAATGAGGCATTATAAATTATATCCACAATTTTCTCTTCCATTTCCCACCGCCCCCTCCTGTCTCTGGCAGGGAGAGGGACCATGTGGAGCTACTCCCATGGGGATTGGGGCTCTCCTGCCGGATACCTGCTTAGATTCTGGGTGCAGGCACGGCCCTATGAGGAGGATAAAACTGCAGACAGCTCCCTACTCTCACTAGGAAACTTTATGTAACTACTATTGATCTCTCTATTACCTCTGTGAAGGGCAACTTCATTTTTCAAGCAAAACAATCTTTGTATCTGAAATACAGACATTGATTTTGAAGCAGGCGCTGGTGGGGAGGGGGCTGATAGATGGGGAGGTTAAGGCTGAGGTGCTGAATGAGAAGTCTCCCTTCAAAGTCAGGAGATACGTCAGGCTTGTCTGATCTTATTACCTGCGATCCAGCATGGAAATAATGGTGTTCGAAAGTCAGCAAATAAACTTTGCTGAAGGTCCCTTCCTTTTCCCACTGGAAGCGGAAGGAGGAGAGGGATGGCTTTGGGAAGAGGCTCATCCATGCCTGGGAGGAGTCAAGCAGCTCCTGTGTGGTGCTCCTTGCTCTGGTAGGGCAATGGTACATCAATGGGAGTGACACAGGACTGGGATGGACTGTGAGAGGCTCAGGCACCATGGGGACTGCACCCGTGCCAGCTTCACCAGTGGCTCGGAGCACGCAGCTTGGGTTTAGGGTGTTACAGTCCTGCTTAATTGCCTCTTGGACGCCCTGTGCAAGGCGTCCAGTGCATCTTAATGAGGGATTCTCAAAGAGCAGCTTCTTTTCCCTGGGCCTACGACGAGGTGGTGTTTAATATTCATGTGTAGCTCTGCTCATTTGAAAGGTAACAAGGGAATTAGATTCCCTGCTGGCAATGAATCGTAATGGTATCTGGGCTCCTAAATCACCTGCGTGTCACGATGTTGCCTCTTCCCAAAGCAGGCTGGGCTGGAGGCAGCTGCTCCAGAGGCACCGTGATGGCAAGCTCTCCTTTGGTGAGCCAGCATGGCTGTTGGCATGGACTGAGGGGGTTCTGGGTGAGCACTGGCACTAGGAAGTGCGTCTCTGTACCAGCTGTGGTTGGGATCTGGAGTATCTCGTCAGGAGCAGTCACAGAGGTCGAGTTATTAGCCTTAAGCAATCGAATGTTGACATGAAAGGGAGATGCTACAGAGTGAGATGTCACTGACATACATTCTGACAGAGCTGTTAAGCCCTTGCTACAAGCAGGGCTTGAGCTGATCTTTGCCCATTCAGATTAGTCCACAGTTGCCCATGCTGGGATTTCTTGTGTTTTCATGCCTAGTGTTGGGTGCTGAATGCAGGAAGAGGCAGAAGGTGTTGGAGAGGCTGGATGCTGGCACCATCCAAAATGCAGACATCTACCCATGTCATGGGCATGCGTGGGGCACCTGGGTGCTGAGAGTGCTTGCTGACAGAGGGGTTGGGAGCTGGATCTGCCTGGCAGTGTCCCCCACTGTCCCCTGTGCTTGGGAAGGGAGGATGTGCTGGGTCTCTGCGTGTGTTGGGAGGACCTCTGGGCATCTCCTGCTTGTGTACAACAAAACATTGGCTCCTGGAGCCTTTCCAGGGGATAATTCTGTTGAGCAGATTCCCACTGTGCAGAGAGGACCAGACCAATGTCATCTGCATGCACTCCTGCTATGTGCTGTGAAAGCCCCTCATGCCCAGCCTACCCTTACCATCCCTGCACAACCTCTGGAGCCCTGTGCAGAATGCTTGTGTCTGGCCTGTAGGGGAATCAAACTCTTGTTTATGGAACAGATCCTTTCCCCATTTCCCTTTTCCTTCCTCTCTCCTGCTTCTTCTCATTGTCATTTTAGCCTAGATTAAAGAAAATAGGGTGCCGCGCTATGCGCATGTTCTGAGCGGTGTCTTTTCACAGTGCTGTACTGATGCCAAGCAGTAATGACAGGTTCAAGCTTTTCTGCATCACAAATGAACTGCATGCAAATGGCTAGTCCTGAATGGAGAATAATTGTCAGCACAGAGTCCTGCCTCCGCCGAGCCAGCTCCACCTTGCTTCGAGGTGAGAAGGCTTCAAACAGTTAACAGGAACGGAGCTGTGGAGATAGCAGGGAGCTGCCGTTTCCACTCTGCTAGAGCCTAACCTGTTAGTGCAGAGCTGTGTGAAGAATGTCAGGGATTTGTTCCAAGCGTTATCGAGATGTGACTTTACATCTGTAAATCCTTTTACGCATCGCAGCTCAGCCGTGAGGCTTCCCTATGCAATGGGCAGCGCTCGCCCGTGCCAGGCCAGCAGCGCATGGGATGCGCTTTGGGGCCGACCCAATGCGTGCTCTGCTCTGGGGAGAAGCACCCACAAAACACTGTGGTTTCCTACCTGACCGTGGCTGCACATCTGCTTGTTCTCATGTACTAAACCATCTCTCTCTCTAAGCCACTTCGGCGCTTTTAATATTGCCCATTAGGTTCGTACCGAACGTGCCGTCTCCCTTCTCGCACGCATTGATTGTTCCCAGTCAGGATCATGTCAGTGAGAAGCCAGGGTGGGAGGCACGCTGCTGCTTTTAGCTGACCCACGGGGAGTTTTTCCAGCTTATGGCAGCTGAGGATTTGACTTAGTGCTCCTTGCTGCTCCACCAAAATATTACTAGCAGAACTGGATCTAGCAAATGATTGTGGCAATCTCCAGCACCATCAGAAAAACATGCTCTATCATTCGCTGTGATGTGTGCTGATGAGCGGGGAAAAAAAGGCTTGTTCATCCATCAGAAACTCAGCGATGCTGTCTCTAGGTGAGCAATTTGCCAGCGTTACCTGGTGTCACTCATTAGACACAAGATGTAACAGTCTCATTTACTCCTCGGGCTTCCTGCCACCTTGCTACTTTTGCATTTGACTTTGCATGCAAAACTCAAGCTCATTTTTAGCCTCTGTTGAACTCGGCTTTCAAATTCCTGCTCATTAAGCCCAGTCACAGCTTGTGGGCTACATGCACAGGAGAGGGGTTTGGCAGCCAAAAAAGTACCCTGGTGCCCGTTGCCATTAGGCTTTGCAGAACAGCATGTCTGTGTTTCAAAGGTGGAAAGGAAACAGTTTCTTTCCTCCCATTGCTAGGTCTTAGCTTCCCAAAATGCCTTGGCTTTCACTGCACTTTAGCTGTATTTTTTACACATTTGTGGGCTTGTAACTTTTTAATACATCCCCATTTTTATGTTGAAGTTGATTGATGCTCTCAGCCCATTTAGGGTTTGGGTTTTTTTCACTCCAACATAAAAGAAGGGGCAGAAAGTGCAAGGGCTTGGTTTCCTCTGAGGAAACAGAGCCAAGGGCTTGAGAGAGTGTTTTGTGGCTTGGCTGCTTGTCTCTGTCTCTGTATTTATACGGTGTAGCCTCTCCTCTGGCTGGACATAGGGTGTGAGAGCAGGGCAGGGGGAAAGTGAAGCTGTGGGTGCTTCCAGCTCTTGTAGCTCCCCCCACACAGGGATGCTGCCATTCCCTGAGCTCCCCAAATCCCCTGCAGCCGTCGTGGCTGCCAGGACTTGCAGCTAACCAGGGCCTGTTGTGCAGCCATGGCAGATTCTCGAGTGGCCAGCACAGTAGATCTCATTGCCATCCATCTCTTTCCACCCTCTTCCCTCTTTGTTCTTAAGAGAGTCCCTCCTATGTGTCTGTCCCTTGCTGCGTCATCTACACTGCATCCTATCCTTGCTCATTTACATGCGCTGGCTTAGGAGGAATTTCAGGCGTGACGTAGGCAAAGGACCAAGTAGAGTAACATTAGACTGTGGGATGTGTAAGCAAGGACTTGGAAATGATTCTGCAGGATGCAGACCAGGCAACTGGCGTTCCGGAGTGCTTGGTTTTGTGCTGAGACAGAAAAGCCCCTTAGAAGCAATGGTCATATCTTTAGACCATTGCTTTAGTTGGCGCTGCAGCTGAGCTCTTCAGGAGGGAAAGGGTGAGGAGCAGTCCTGCGGGACATGACGGGGGAGAAGATGGTGATCCCTGGGATGTGCCTGCATGTGATGCTGGGAAATCAGTGTCTGCCTGGGCACTGTAGAAGGGGCTGATTTCTTCACCCCGAGCAGCAGGAAAGCCTGTGGTGTTTAATGCGGTATAGAGCTTGTGCTAATCACAGTGGAGGGACTGGTGTAGGGATGTGCATTACAGTGGTTATTCTGCAAATTCCAGAGCATTAGTGTTATTAAAATGTCAGGCTGATATCTTCCTCAGTATTAAAACCCTTAATGCATTTTATCCTTTCAAACTCATGGTGCTCCAGGTTAAAGCGTGAGGAAAGAGTGGTTACAGCGCAGAGGATTAACAAGAAAGGAAAGGGGATGCCCTGTTGTGAGGCCGGTGTGTAAATAGCTTCCTTTCGCACTTGTGCCTTTCGGTCAGGCTGAACTCCGGCCAGACGTGTTCTTTTGTGACAGCAGCCTGAGACTTGCAGGTGTAACCCAATGGGAGCGTTGGCAGCAGTGCTGAGGTTTTAATGTTGTTGGAAAAGAGCTGCTGTGGTCAGATTTGGCCAATAATCCCAGGCGTGTGCACAAACTCATCCTGCTTGCCTGGGGCTTGGGGCCGTTGGTGGACTTCTGTGTATATCCGGGTGATATCTCAGGGGAGAAACTGCTCAGGAAAATGAGAACTATTTCTCGTACCCCTCATATCTGTGCTGGGTGTGCTGGGTGGTTGTGCCGCTTCTTCAGACCATCTTGGATGGCAGTTTGTACTCCTTGGAGCTTCCCAGGGAAGCCTCTGCATCTCTAGGTGGGAATACATGCTGGCAGCTGAAAGGTATTTGCAGGGAGGAGATGAGAAGCTGAATCCTTCCTGTGCTGTGTTGGCACACTGAGGGCCCCCAGAGTACAGAAAACCTTTCCAGCATCTTGGGCATGGATTGCTCGTTCCTTTTGCCAAATGCACCAGTGAGGGACCCAAGTCGCGTCCTGCAGGGCTGGGCTGGGCTGGGGGAAGCTGCCGGGTGCTCCCTACTGCTCCGGGTGCTGTCCAGGGTGCTGAGCAGCCCGCGGCTCTCGAGCATTGCAATGGTGTCGCACCGCACGGTGTAAAACAGCTTGGGTTGGAAGGGACCTTAGAGATGATCCAGATCCATGGACAGGGACACCTTCCACTAGAGCAGGTTGCTCCAAGCTCCATCCAACCTGGCCTGAGCACTGCCAGGGATGGGGCAGCCACAGCTTCTTTGGGTGCCAGCGCCTCAGCACCCTCACAGGGAAGAGCTTCTGCCTAAGAGCTCATCTCAGTCTCCCCTCTGTCAGTTTAAAGCCATTCCCCTTGGCCTGTCCCTGCAGGCCCTTGTCCAAAGCCACTTTCCAGGTTTCTTGCCAGCCCCTTTAGGTACCCAGGCTGAGGCGAGCAGCTTATGTCCTTGTTTGCGACATTAGGGTGCAGTTGCATGACATCTTCCACCCTCCCTGCAGAACAGGCAGCTCAACGCCATGCACCATGACCCTGTGCCTCCTGCCTTCCCCCCGATGAGCCCAAGCAGTGCCCAGCAACATGGTTTCCAGTCTTTGCCCTTTCTCATTTGTATTTTCGCATCCTTTAAAGCCATTCACCTGGAAACCTGGAGTTCACTGCATGTCCTAAGCATGGGACTGGGCTTTCTTGTGCCCTGGCTTTGCACTTGCTTACTATTTTTCCACAATGACTGTTCTTAAATATAGCTCATTTCCTGCACAGTGCTGCTTTCAGTGCCTCTGCTCATGCAGCAGCAGAGAGGAATCCGGTCCCCAGGCAGTGAATTAGGAGGTGGTAGCTGCTCATTTTTCATCTCCGAGATAAAAAATCTAATGCAATCATCAAAAAATAAAGCTGCGTTTTTCATGTCTTCACCATTAGAAATGTCTCTTGCCACTGCTCTCTTTTCCCTCCTACTCCCAAATTATTGAGGTCTCAGCAGTGTTTAAAGTCTCGTGGAAATTTGCTTTTGGATGCCAGCAAAGGGGTGGGAGTTTGAGTAATCTCTAGGGCAATAACATTCCAGAAGCGGTGTGTTCCCTTAATAAAAACGTCTTTTATTTGGAAACATAAATGTTACCTTTCCAAAGGTATCCTCCTGAATGGGGCTATTCTTTCTCGTCCTTTAGCTTAGGATATTGTAGCTCTTGGGAGACATTCTCCTGGTTTAGCAGCCATAACCTTACATTTATTGCACATGTGGCCACAGCGGCCCCCTTAGATAATTTTGTTTGGGACTGTGAAATTTGCCTTCAAACCTGAAATTGAATCCATTCTCTGCTTGCAGCAGTGTGATGGGTTTCTGCATGTCTCCCTTTCCCAGGGATGTTTGCAGTTATTGGTGCTGAGTGCGGCTATTTATCACAGACAATACAGAACAAAGAAGAATTTATTAATAAGTCTCCTGTTCCCGTATGCTTTCCTGAGGAACCTGGAGCATGCTATTTTCTCCTTGCCCCATTTATAGCTACATGGTTTTGCTCCTGTCCACTCAGATTAAATGCTCGCTGAGGAAAAGGACTTGCTCTGCGGTGTGTGGATAGGTTAGATTCAGTGTGCCAGAAAAGCTGTGGGGGTTATTGGCTAGTAGCAAAGAGGGGAAAGAATGCAAGAGTGTATGGAGAGCGATTCCAAGAATCAACAAGGGGCAGAGGCCAGCATGCTGTCCTGATGTCCCCGGGCAGCACCAGGGCTCTGCAGGGTTGCTTGGCTTGGGTTTTGGCATGGGTTAGTTTGTGTTGAATGAGGATGCTATCAACATGTTGCTCTGCATCCTGCTGTGTGGCTAAAGTGATTTGGGGGGCAAGCAGCACATCCTGAACGCCTTAGGCCCTTCTCTTGCCTCACTTGCAGTAAGATCCTGCAAGCACCCATGGTGGGAGCCTGGGAATTGTGTTTGCCCATCCCTTGCTCTCCTTGGAGGTGGCTCAGAGGTGTTTTGTGGGGGCTGCTGCCTGGAAAATCAGTCAGTCACTGACAAGGGGACGCTGATTCCTTCTGCTCCTGGAACGGGAAGGTGCCTAGGGAAGTTCTGCTGGGTTTTCCCCCCCTTCTGCCTACTTATGCCCTAATTAAAGGTCAGTTTCTGTTTGCATTCAACTCATTTCTCAACAACAAAAGGGTTGTTTTCCATTTGACCAAGCCATGGCTGCAGCAGTCGCCCTGGGCCGTGTACCCACTCTTAACTTCGGAAATCCAACGGAGGCCATTGAGTCTCAGCCCGTATCATTGCTAGCATGTGCGGGAGAGAGGGAGAGCCCCTCTGCTGCTGCTCCCCCTCTCCAGCCCCACGAGATGGGTGTTAGGCATTTATAGGCTTTTCTCCATGGATACATACACGGGCACGTTGGTAAAAATATACACGCGCACGAGTATATTTATCTGTAGTGCAGTGAAAGCAGCGCAGGCTGCGGGCTGATTCCCTCGGGTGAAACTCCATCCTTCCCTCCGAGCGCTTTCAAAAGGGAGCTGTGCTGATAATTAGTGCAAATATTTTGAACACAGAGCTCATCGTGGGCCTTTGTCACGGTGACAGGCGGTGACCTGAGATGCATTTTTCCCTCCTTAATGTACCCGGAATATGTAATTAAGAGGTGACTAAAAGATTCTTTATCATTCTTTGTTTTCTAATGCGGCAGGCGGATACAAAATGCTGCCCCCTCCTTCCCTGGCTTTCAGTTCCCCATGACAAATGCGGGGATTGATACTTGCCCTGCTCTTCAGATCACTCTGAGATGGTTCCTTTGCTTCCAAGGTGTTGTATCTGCCTTCTGCTTTGCCTTCACTTATCCAAGTCCAAACTGCCTCAGAGAAGGCAGTTGGTTAGCAGATAACTTGCATGAGATGGGCTGTGGCCATGGTGGGCACAGTGATGCTGTCACCCCCAATGCTTGGCAGCTCAGGTCACCCACTGGGTGCAAGTTTGGTTACAGCATCACCACTGGTACTGAGGAGTGAGTGGAAATAAGCCTGAAATGCAGGGCAGAAAAGGCATGATGGTCACAGCAGAGAGGCATAAGCACCTAAAGCAATGTCTTGCTGGCTCCTGACACCCTGAGCCGCACGGTATTAGGGAGCTGGGCTGGCCCCACATTAGCATACGCAGTCAGGCTCTGATCCGCTGCAGTAAATCAGTGTGACAGCACCTGAGCGAGCTTACGTGCAGAACAGATGTCTCCTGGCTGGGGCTGGAGCACATCGTCACTTCATCAATTATATATCGCTTCCCTTGCCATAAGCAGGCGCTTAGAAGCCGGACTGTTAAAGGAGACGGGAAAAGATTTGGGAGTAGATTGAAACCTGTGAGGAAAGAGCTTAATATTGGCTTGTTTCTTGTATGGACGAGGGCAGGGGGTTAGCAGCCCCTTTCATTGCTCCTTGGACAGCCACACTGCACTCTCCCTTGCTGTGCTCTCAGACTTTGTGTCCTCTTGTACCTTTACATGATGGGACCTTCACACTGAAGGGATGGGAAAGGGCCTAGGCTCCTCCTTCTCCTCCTGCTCTGCACTGGGGAACTCCAGGCTGCGGGGCCGGATCCTGCTCTGCAATCCCGGGATCGCTGCAGGAGCCTGACAGCCTCCCAGCACCAGCAAACCCCCTTGGCTCTTAATCGCCTATTTACTTGTTTGTTTGTTTAATTGTTCCAGCAAGCTGCCTTTACCTGGCAATCCCGCTTCATTACAGGGAACACAGGGCCTTTATTATGACTGTGGAGTGTCGTCTGGTGTTTTCGCTGAACGTATAATTTGCCATGTATGGAAACCAGTTCCAGAATTAATTTACCTACAGCAAACAGTTTGTATTAATGAGGACGCTGTTTTGATGTGGGCTTGCTGGAAAAGCTGGCTGGAACTCACACCAACCTCGCTTGCTCCATCCGCCACAAGCGGGAGATGGAATTTGTGGGAAAATGAAATAAATAACGCAGCCACCCCCGTTTTTAATACAATATGGCCCGGCAATAATCTCCGAGGCAGGCTGCAAAGGCTGCGGAAAGCTCCATCTGTGGCATTTTAATATGCAGCATTGTCTCCCTTTTTAATATCCCCCCTTTCCCGGCTCGTGTTTGTGTAAGTGAGACGCGCGATGCTGTCACCTTCCCGGGTCACGTTTTGATGCTGGGAATGAACAGAAGTGGAGATGGATGCAGCCGCGGAGCCCTTCCCGTATTAACATGCATATTTTAGAATAATTGATGCTGAATTCATTTTGCAGCCTCGCTGCTCCTCAGCCTTCCCCCACCCCCTCTTGCATCTAAGCATGGAAAAAACCCCATTAGCTGTCCAGATGGCAGCTGGGTGCGCTCAGCTGAGCCGGGCTCTACTCTGAGGCTTTCAGAGGCTCCTCCTGCCCAGGCAGGGAGCAGGGACTGGAGGTGGGACGCCGATGGTGATGTTGGGCAGTGTCAGCACCTTGTGGCGTGGTGCTGGAGGGCAGGAAGAGGCTCTTGCTCAAATACCCCTTGGTCAGTGCTGGCGTTGGGGTGTCCCCTCTGGCCTGAGCTGTGCTGGCGGCCAGGGCTGGCCTCTTGGTGGAGGAAGCATTGGGTAACATCACCCAGGACCTGTGCTGCTTTCTGCAGAAAGGTGTTCATCAAAACGCTGCCGGCAAACTTTAAAATGCTGTGGGCAGGGGCAGAGTGAGGCTTCTGCAGGTGCTTCCCAGTAAGCAGGTTTGAAAAGCATTGCAGGACCAGACCGCTCCGAAAGTCTGTCCCTGTTTGGCTGTTGCCTCCTATTATTGCGTGGTACCAACCCAAACCTGTGCTCTTTTGACAAACACCTGACGGCTAATGTAGGGTTGTTTCTTGTTTGTTTGGTGGGGGAAGCATTTGAACCATGCAGGTGTGTTCAAGTACAATGTGGTTTGCACTGACCACAGCGTTCTTTAGCGTGCTTGAAGTTAAGCCTGTGCTTAAGTGTGAGCTCTGCGCTGTGTGAGGGTGATGGTGACAGGGGAACCCCCTGGGCACTTGGGGTGAGGCTGGGAGGAGCACCAGGCACCTCACCAGAGGCAGCAGAGCCCGTTCTGAGTGTAGGAGAATGCTCTGTGCTGCCCGATGTGTGGCTTTGAGGAAATCTAAGAGAAGTCTCCCTGGAGCTTGTGTTTGGAGATTGCAGCTCCCTAATTGAGGACCATTACTGAGCACATGTATCACCTGCCACTCTGCACTTGGATTATTACAGCCCAACCTCATGCGTTATGTTTATCTCATTTCAGGACTACTGTCAGCAATGCCACTCTAGGCATAAACTTAATTATATCTCCTTGGGTAGCAGCAGGGAAGTGATTTATTGCTGCCTTTTGTTTCCATCCTCCCCTCACCTCTCTGTGATTGCCTCTGCTCCTGTTTGTGCTATGGAGATGCAAATGCTTGTCTGCGACTTGGCTGGAATTGCAGAGCCTGTGTCCGAATGTCGGTGTTGGCTGGAGTCCTGTGCTCAACCCCAGGGGCTTTCGGTGGCCGTGGAGCTATCTCAGTGTCCTTACACCCAGCTTGTGCCCCATAGACCAGCAGGGTGGCGCAGCGCATCCGGGTGTTTAGGGGCTGATGGTCTGTTATGCTTTTTCACACTGGTTTAGTGGATGCTTTCCTTTTGCCTTTGCACACTGGTTATTTTAGTAATTCCCTGGCTGAAGCTGCTGCTCTTCAGTGCCTCTTCAACCAAAACCCCTGACATCTTCGCAAACCTGGCTGCAAGAAGCATCTCTGGGAGGAAGGGCTGAGGCTGCTGCTCACCCCTCAGGCTGGCAGGGGTGATGGCTGTGCATGCACTGGCAGCACTGCTGGGTGCTGGGCGCTAGTTCCTAGCTCCATACGAGCTGCTCTTTTGTGTGTGCCATGTGTTTTCACACATGCAGCAGCACGGCTGCCCGGGACATGTCAGCTCTGAGCCCCGGCGAGCGGAGCAGAGCGCTGCGGTACTGCATTCCATGAATTCCTCCGTGCGGTTTGGTACACAGAGCAGGTTATTTTCCCCTCGTTATTCACCTGACAGAGGAGCAGGCTGAGTAATTAGTGAATGCGCCTGAACTTTGGGTCTTTTATGAATAGAACAGTTGTGAAGTGGCTGGGTACGGGCCCTGCTGCTCCCTCCTGTGCACCCGCTAATACAGGTCAGCGATGAGCAGCATTGCCCGTCCCATGTTGCCCTCCCCGCAGGGAGGGATCAGCTTTTGGCAGCAGGAGCATGCTCACCCTGCCTGACCATGGCTCAGCTCCCTGCTCCGCTCACTGTGCGTGCTGCCTTCCTTGTCATTTGTGGTGAGGAGCCTCTTTGTGTGGCTGTGCGTGGATGCTGCTGCACTTACCCCTCCTTGCTCCCCAAACTGCCCCGCCATCCTTCCAGCACAGCATCAAAGGCATGTGTGCAAGGCAGCAGCTGCTGAGCATGGTGGCCAGCGAGGCTGAATAGCAGCTGAAAGGGATGAATAATTTGTAGCCCATCAGTTTTGGAAGGCTTTTTGGAGGCGAGATCTGGCTGCAGTGCCCATGTAGGGGGACCTGGAGCTGGGAGGGATGGAGAGCTGGGTGCCTGACCTTGACAGAAGGGTTGTGTTTGGGGTTGTTCTGTAGCCAGAGCCCATTGTCAAGCCCTTTAGTGCCCCATGGTCTGTTGTGTTTGGAGCTGACGTGAGGCTGTGTGCTGGGTGGTGATGTTGGGTGGTGATGCTGGGCGGTGAGGCTGGATGCTGTGCACTATCCCCGGTGCTCTCCTGTGCCACCAGCTGTCCCTTTGCACCCCCGTGTCCATGGCTCCCCTCTGTGCCTGTCCTCCTGGGGTGGCCCAGCCGCTGTGAGCTGCTGCCTCTCGGTGGCAGCCGGCTCAGACGGAGCCAGCCATGACCGCTGATGCTGGCGCTGAGGCCTCGGGTTGTCCTGGCACAGCAAGTGCTGTCGAGGCACCACTGAACCATGCAGAGCAGGAGGGAGCCTTGGGCAGAAGGCCAGTGGCCGAGGAGGTGTCCCCCCTGGCTGGCGACAGCGGTGTCCACATTGTCCTCGTGTCCCTTGCCCTGAGCCACGCTGTGAGCTGGCAGGGGTGGGGGTGGCACCTCTCAAGCCTTCCAGATTTGCCTGGGCTGGGGGGGTTCATCCAGAATGCCACTGCAGGGAAGCGAACCAGAGAAAGGAGTGGGACAGAAGGAGCTCAGGTGGTGGATTAAACTGTGTGTGCACATGTGCTGTGGGTGAGATGCATTAGGTCACACCTGGGTGACCGGTGAGATACAGGGTCCCAGCTCCCAGGAACCAAACACCCTGAACTGAATGGAGCACAGCCTGGCTGAGGACATTGTGGTGTGTCTCTGTGCCACTGTGCTGACATACGATTGTTTGTCTCCTGGAGAGAGAGTGCTTTCTGATAACAACGGGCATCCCAGCAGTGATGCTCTATGGTGCTAGGTCCTCACGTGCTGTTCGCTGCTTCACCCAGGCTAAAGCCAAACAGTTAAGGGCCTGGGACATGCTCCAGCACCTGGACACTGGAAGCTTGTTGTAACAAAACCTCATTGCATTTAAAGGCTTGGAGTCACGTGCAGTCCTTGCTCTCCTGGTAAGCTGCCCCAGCATCTCATTACTTGTTGCTAGGAAATCGCATCTTATTTCAAGATTGGATTTGCCCAAGTTGAGCTTCCAGGCTGGGGATGCTGTTGTGCCACTGCTGGGAGAACATGGGATCTCTCAAACGGGTGCTGGGGATGTGCTGCATCCCGCAACATGTAATTCTTCTGGCACTGAGTAATTTTTGTGATCCTGTTTTAACCTATCTGAAGTATTTCCCCGCTGTCTTTGCAGCATAAACTGTAACTCGCTGAATGCCACCATGCTCATGCAGCTCCGGACACAGGGAGGGGATTGATTTGATGGAAAGTGCCCATGCTGGCAGCTTTGTGGCCACAGAAGGCTGCAGACCAGACCCTGTCACCGGGGTTGAGAGGAATTGATTAGGCACATACATGGACAGCGGATTCATAGGCAGTTACTGAACAGACCAGGCAGGGGTATCCCTTTTGTGTCCCTGTCTCCATCACTGCTTTTCTGGTCCTGGTGCCTGATCCTGGAGGATCAGTGGCAGTGCTCAAGTATGTTCCTTTCTGAAAGCTGCTCCCTTGTCAGAAGAGCTAAATATGAGGACAGTCATAACAACAAAGTAGCACATTCTCATCCTCCTTCCTGGTGCAGAACTCTTCCATTGGGATTACAGCTCACTTGGGCCATATTGGTCTGCAGAGCCAGCACCTCTGCTCCCGCTCCATGTGCTGCTGAGGGAGCGCAGTGGGCCGGCCCTGCTGCTCAGCACAGCAGCAATCCATGGTCCAGGTGCCAAACCCATGCAGAAATTCCGCTGCATGAGCAGGTACCAGGCTCCCCTGGCAACATGCTCGTTGCTGACGGGCAGGCTCCTCTCCAGGGTCCATAGTAGGGCTGGGTGCCACCGCACATGCTGCGCGCTGCTGTCTCTGACCGAGGTGGTTTGGGTGTTGGTGGTGCTTGTGGGGTGCAGGTGTAATGCTGAGGCTCCCAGGGCAACCAGACAGGCCTGGCTGTGTCAGAACTGCTGTTAAACACAGCCACCACGGCTGGTTTTGTTGTTGGATGGCTAACTAGGTCAGCACACGTTTGCATTGTCTTAATAATTATTGATAAGCTGTGTTGGATCGTGTGCCATGTAGGAAGGGGCTGCTCCCCCTCCAGCCACGCTGCAGCCCCTCATGGCAGAGAAGCTCCTCAGTGAATGTGTGCTGCTCCTCTGCAGCGCTGCACTAATGCAATGCCAGGCTTGTTTCCCCTGTGTGCAGCTCCCTAGTCGCTCCCTGAGCCTTTCCAGCTCAGGAATGTGAGTGATGGAGAAGGGGTTATGGGAACCCACTGGTGGCTTTGGTGGCTGTGGAGCGGTTTCTGCCTTCTCTTCCCCCTTCCAAAAGGATGGGGTATCTCAGCACAGTTCAGTCCATGGGCTTGCTGTTAGCAGCAAATGGGAGGTGGGTGCAGGTAATGATTCCTGCCTCTCCCATCACCAGCCCCTGCAGGGAAGCACTCGTGGCTGCAGGGAAGCACTCGTGGCTGCAGGGAAGACAAGGAGAGGCAATTTTCCTCTGGAATAACCCATTCTGGAGGTGTGGGCAAGAGAGAGACAGGAGCAGGAGCATGCCATGGGAGCAGGAGGGTGGCAGCCTGCTGCCTTGAGCTCCCAACAGCCCCAAAATCCAGGCAGCAATGGGGCTGTGCTTCCAGGACAGACTCCGCAGGAATCTGTCTGTCCCAGGGCAGGCTTTGCAGCCTCAGCACACAGGCTGGATGGTTCCGGGGGTACCCTCACTGGTGCAGGCTCCTGCCTGTGCCCCCTTAATTGAAACGTGCGGAGCAAGTGTCTGAGCAAGGTGAAAGGCAAAGAATAAACCCGGCCACCCTCTCGGAGCCATTCAGACTTCAGAGCTGAAGAGGAGGTTGTGTCCTGGGGATCTTTTTCTGTTGCTTTTCCAGCACTAATGAGCGGGGAGGAAGTTCTGCTCTTTGTTCCAGTCTCATTCACTGATTCCTTTCCCCAGCGAGTGGTGAGGAAGGGAGGAGGGGATGTGGGATGTGGCAACGAATGTGGGATCATCCCCTTTACTCCTGAGTTTTAGGCAACAGGCGTTCCTTTTGTGAGGCTTTTGGTTTTACTCCTCAGATCAAAACAAGGTCTTGGTTTTAGGAGGCTTCATTGAATCCTAGTGCAGGGCAATGATGTGCTGTTCCCTTGCAGCTTTCTGTGTTGCAGGGGGAGCTTTCTGACCATGAGGCTTCCCCCAGAGATCTCTAGGAGGCTTCTCGCTCCACTCTGGAAAGCCAGAGCCCCCCAAGCATCACCAGCTTGGCCTTTCCAGATGGGTCTGTCTCTTGCTCCACCAGGTGTGTTTTAGGCTATAGAAATGCAGCCTGAGAGAGCATCCAGGCCATGTGCTTGGGCTCTGCTCTCCCTTCCCTCTAATGCGAGTGGGTTTTAAAGAGCAGCTCCCAGATTTGGAGCATCCCATCCACGCAACCCAGTGTGAGGCAGGGCGCTTGCCGGATGCCCTCACCCACCCCAGCACCAACCGCCCCTTCACCGAGGGCTCAGCACGACGTTATCATAACGCAGCGTGGATTTCATTAGCTCCTTTGGCTCTGGCTCTTGGAGCCTGCAGATGATTTAATCCAGAAATGGCTTACAAGGAGGTTTAGTCTGCGAAGCTGAATAACCCCCTCTGGCTGCCGCGGGTGCAGCCGAGCTCGGGGCTGGCCCGGGCCATCAGCAGCAAGGGCGCTGTGCAGCTCTGCGCCCTTCTCATCTCGTTAGGCAGATTTCATAGCGTGAAATAACGACTGGAGCCGAGGCACAAAGGTTGCCTAGGCTGGGGCCTGGGGCTCAGGTCAGGAGGAGATGGCTCCCTCTCACACACAGCTTATTTTCCCTCAGTCTAATCGAGGGAAGGTTTACTTAGCAAGCTGCAAAAAATCATTACATATGCTGCTAGTGGCCTGGTTAATTAAGATCTACAGTTCTCTGGGTAGGAAAAGACGACCTATATTTACTGTATGTAGGAAGACATCTGTCAGCTAGAAGCGCTAGATACCCCAGTGCAGGTTTGTCCTGCTTTCTGCAGGCTCTGAATTGCAACTGTTTTTAAGCTCTGATGCAGACCAAGTTAATTTTAAGATGACTGTTACTATTCTAAACATAAGGAAGGGCATATTTAGCCTCTCAGTACTCAAGAAGGCAAAACCCCCTGCATGTTTCTAGTAATTTTTCCCTAACAGTTTGCACAAAACAACAACAACAAATCCTATTTGGTTTCTGCAAAAGAATATGTTCGAGGGTGATCGTAAAATAGATTATTTTTAAATCTGCAGATGGTTTCCACATATTCCTCCTCAGCTCGCTGCAGCTTTCCACCTCAGTAAACTGGTTTGTAATTTAGCCGAGGGCTGTGGAGCAAGCGTTCTGTCGTCTTGTTTTTCTTGTTCTCCTCCTTCCCCCCTCCCCTCACCCCGCTTTCTCTCCCCTTTCTCTCTTGTCGCCCCTTGTTTTACCCCTCCAACGGGCAGGCAGTGCTGGAAGGGGTGTGAAGGCACGGCTTGGCTTGGCAGCAGCATTCCCTCTATCCCATGGATGAGCCCCGAGAGGTCCCAGCAGAGGTGGGGGGCTCAGGCTGGGTATCAGGGGGCTGGTGGATGATGCCGTGGAGCTGTGCCTCCTGCTTCTCCCAGACAGCGCTTCCTCCCTGTGGTCCTTCGTGGGGAAGCTCCACCACGATGGGCACAGAGGTGTCTGCTCCCCTCCATCAGACAGGGCTATGGGGGCTCGTGACACACGGAAAGGCAGCTGAGGGTTTCTCACAGCTCGGACCAGAGGCACACGGTCCCAGGAAAGCTAATTAGAGACAGGACACAGTCTGAGCCCTGCGATGGCAGCTCTGCCCCCTCCCCCTGCTCCCTGGAAGAAAACACCGCTTTTTATCCTCTCTTTGTTCTTGCATGCTTCGGCATTATAATTATTGAGATTTCACTGCAGGGCAAGATGATCATTTGACAATGTAAGTGGGGAAAATAATTCGCGTGTTATCCAGCAGCCTTGCTCCTATTGCAATTATGGCGAAACTCCTGCAGACTGAAGTGGGGGCAGAGGATTTCCTCCTAAACGGGTGCTTGTCTTTTCAAGATTTCCCAGGATTTGCTTGCAGATGGGAGGATTTGTTTCCCTCCGTATTTTTAATAACCCGAGGTTGCTGATGGATGGCAAAGGGCTGAAGTACCTGTTGTTTTCCCCTTTGTTTTCATTAGGCGTTTTCCATTTCTGTCATCCTCGGCGATCGTGATTGATTTTTATGAGCAAATATCTTGGTTAGAGCTATTTGGAATTGTTTGTAAGGTAATGTCTACAGCGGCAACAAAACCCAATTTAAAGACCAGGGCAAAATTGATGGAAAAGAGCAAATCAGCCCCTTGAAATGGGGGACAGGGTCGCTTGTCCTGTACCACTGGTATCTGCTCAAGGCGGGTGGATGGCAAGAGCTGGTGCTGTGTGTGGCCGGGCAGAGTTGTGTGCTGGCCGTGACCTTGGGTTGGGCACTTCCAAGGGCTGTTCTGGGAGTGAGCGTGGTTCTGAGGTGGCTGTGACTGGGATAACACAAGATAATACAAGGGCACTGCAATGCTTTGTTCCTTTGGGTGGGCACATGTGCCCATGGCATTGGCTGTACCGTTGGAGAAGGGTCTCCAGATGCATGTCCTTGCTTGCACGCCCTTCCTCCTGAGGCTATATTCCCCGCGCTGCACTTCATCCCAAACCACCAGCCATCCCCTCAGCATCCCTTGCTCTGGCCATCCCCCAGGCTGGGTGCTGGAACTGGGTACCATGGCAGGGAATCACATCTCAGCGATGCGGCTGTGAGGGTGGTGGAGGAGTCTGTTGTCCCGTGTTACCCTGGGGCTGATGGAAATGAGCTGACAGAACAGAGGCAGCATTAGCCTAATTATGGCCATGCACGCTACCTCGGTGCTGGATTTTCCTTTCTTAGCGACTTCCTGTTTTCTGCTTTGAGATGCAAATTTTTGCACAGTGCTCGATCCAGATTCTCTTCTCATTAGCATGAAATCGGGCTCGTTCCGCCGCCCTTTAAATAGCAAATTAAACCCAAACGGAGCCTTGGCGCACAAAGGCGCGTGAAGCCCCTGCGACTCGCGGGGGCAGGAGGGGCTGGTGCGGAGCAGCGCTCAGGGTTTGGGAATCACTAAGCCGAGGCGGCAGTTTGCTGTGCCAGGCTTTGCTGCTCATGGCTGAGCAGGAGACGGGAGGCAGCTCGGGAATGCCAGGCGGGCAGAGCTGCGGCTCGGAGGTGCTGGTGGGCACAGACCCGCCGAGCCCCCGGCCCATGCTGAAGCCGAGGTGGGCGCACACTGAACCTGCAGACCGAAGCCTTCCATTGTGCTTCCTTCTGGGAGACGAGGCTTGTCCTAATAGGAGGTTCAAAAGGAATGATGCCGGAAAAATCACTTCTTGAAATGAGTGTTACCTCTATGGATTTTATAGAGTTTATTTTATGCCTGCTCCAGCTCAGTGCTGGGAGAGCTGCAAACGCAGGCAGCAGCGCTCTGTGGTAAATGTCACTCCGATAGTGCTGAGCTCGCCTTGGAAATAGAAACACAACCCTCGCTAAAGCAGCGCGCTCAAGACGGGAGCTGCGGATCCCT
Source organism: Psittacus erithacus (assembly GCA_009867235.2). Lineage (NCBI taxonomy): Eukaryota > Metazoa > Chordata > Aves > Psittaciformes > Psittacidae > Psittacus > Psittacus erithacus. The sequence goes on along the minus strand of WYDI02029384.1, from coordinate 30,754 downwards.
CCTGCCAGCCCCGCTGCTCCCAGGAATGCCTTTTGCCCGGCGTTGCCTCTCCTCTCCCCTTCCCTCCCCCTGCTTTCTGTCACATAATGAGCTTGATAAGAAATTGTCTTGTTAACAGGATTAGCCATGGAAATCTCTAGTCTCCTCCTATTCATTTTGTAATGCTCTTCATCCTGTTCTCATTTTCCGCTGGTTTTACTCGGCTCCAGACCACCTTGAGAGATTCATTCCTCCTCCCTTTTGGCTCCAGCCGGTGCGGTGGGTGCCAGGGATGCTGTGCGGGCAGGCAAGCCCTGACCCCTGCCCGGGGAGTTCCTCCTCCGTGGTGGTTCCAGGGAAGTGTGTCAGTCCAAAGTCACTTACGCGAAGGAATGGAAGTGTCCCCAGACATTCTTGTTTCCACGGTGTGTGCCAGTGAAAAGCTTCACTGACTCGGAGGCGGATTAAAAGCCGGAGAGGCAGGCTCTGCTCCCGCTGATGCCGTGTGAACCCAGGTCTGTGGGAAGCAGAGTTCCGGATTTCCTTCTAGGAAAATGACTTGCGAGGCTGCCCCTTTGGTAAATAATTACTCTTGATTTAATAACTCCTACCAGCCCTGCAGGATGCCTTGCTTCCGAGGGAGCTCATAGAAAGAGATCTTTCTTAATATCTGTTTTCCCAAGTTTGCCGGCTTGTGAGCCCGTATCTGGGAAGCGGCATCCAGGTAGCAGCAAATGCATGCGGTGAGCGTGTCCGGTGGGGAAGGCAACGTCTGGAGCTGCCTCTCACCTGTGTAAAATGGTCCATTAATAGCAACGTTTGTCATTTTCTGGGGTGAAACGAAATTAACACTTGTGATTTCCTCCAGCACCTACCTGCATCCCGACAAAACGCAGCCTTTCACTTCCCCTCCCCAAAGGCTTTCCGCGCACAAAACCACGGCTTCTCTTACGCCTTTTGCTGCCCAGAGGGGGAGATGCAGATGGTAAAGCCATCGCACGGGGAGCAGAGGGACAGAGATGCTAATTGTTACATGGGCTGTAAGAGTTGGGGAGCTGACGCGTGCTTTAGGACAGGGAGAGCCGGGGCACTGCGCGGGGGAGCTGCAGCGAGGTGATTCCCACCCGGCGCGCTCCTTGTGGCGGCAGTAACTCATTCCCTGGGAGCACGTGGAGTCCCAGCCTCCGCGGGAGCCGTTCGCCGCGCTGCCGGCGATTCACTCCTTGCGCTGGGGATTGCGCCTGAGCGGCCGGCGAGAGCCGCGGTCCGGGCAGGGCGGCTCTGCCGTGGGGCTCGCTGTGAGACACGCGCTGCCGGCTCCTGCCCCAGCGGCAGGCACTGGGGCTGCCGGTGCCGGCGGCCGATTTTATCCATCCCGTCCTGGCGTTGGTGCCTGTTTTCCTAAGGTCCCTGGCTCCAGGGGCTGTTTCTGCCTGCTCCCGCTCCGCGCTGCGTGCCCCTGGTCCTCTTGCAGGCTGTCTGTGCTGTGGGGAGAGGAGGCTGCCCGGGACTTGTGCACCTTGGTGCAGGCTGGCTGCAGAGCCCCGCTGATCCATAGGGGCAGAGGGCTTGTCCCTGGGGTGCCCAGGAGCGGGGACCTGGCACGGTGGCTGCCAGGCAGCAGGGTGACAGGGAGGTGACAATGACATCCTCCTTTTAAACCTTTCCTTCGTGTCTCTCTCTCCGTTTTGTTTCCTCTCTCCCTCTCAGAAAAACCATTTAAATGTAATTCCATTCTTTAAACCTCTCCCTCATGCGTGCCTAATGAACGTCAGGCAGCGGCGCCGGAAACGGGCCCGGGTAGGAGCCAATCTTGCCGAGTGTCGACAAGTCATTTGGAAGAAGCCCTGGGAGAGCGCCCGGTTTTATTATGGTGTAATTAGAAACAGAATCTTGTTGCGAGAGCAGAATGAGAGATGGGTGTTAATCCTGTAACGGGAGGAGATGGAGCCGTGCTTGTAAAGGAGATTAACGAGGGGAGGTGGAAACCCGTCATGGCTCCCTGATTTCCACCCCTCCTCTGCTGCTTCCCCCTCTCTGGCTCCGCAGCAGCAGGCGGCCTGTGGCCGCTGTGCCTGCCCCTGCCGCAGCAGTGGGGAAAGGGCTTGTCTTGGGCTGTGTTAATGTCTGCATCTCCAGGTCTGCAGGAGGATGCTCCCATCAAAGCCTCTGCTGCCCGCAGAAGCAGGCAGCAGCTCCACAGGGCAACGGGCAGGCTCTGAGAACAGGCAACAGTGTGCCCTTTCTGGTTGCAGCTACTATGGCTGTGGGGATGAGTTTTCTGGGGCACGGTGCTTTCTTCAGGTAAAGGGTTGAGGAGGAGGAGGAGGAGGACAGGGGAGCCCTTTGGCACAAAGCCTGACCCACTTGCTTGGCTGGCATTGATTGTGTTACGGATGCCCACGCAATTTGAGGTGGAAATGCTTGGCTGGGTGCACAGCAGCTCTGCCAGGCAGCAGAGATGTGCTGCCTCTGACAGGGCTGAGGAGCAGCCACCGCTGTGCGCTCCCTTGGGATCCCCACTGCAGGCAAACACGGACATCAATCTGCTGGATATCGTGCAGCTCTTATTGGATCTGCAGTTGTGCATCCTCTTTAATATCTCTGGGATGGATGGATCTTTAATCTTGGGCTCCTCATCCCCAGGGAAGCCCCATGCCAGGCAAATACCATCCTGGAACTGCAGCCGCAGCAGAAAAGTGCTGTTACAGCAGCAAAGCACAGGCTTTGTTGGGTCTTCCTCCTCCATGCCAAGTCCCCGGGAAGTGTTTGTCACTTCAGACGTGGCCAGGAATAGCACCAAGCAGTTATTGGATTTGTCCGGGATGCCTTGGGATGTGTATGCTCCAAGTACGGCTAATTCATAAATGCTGGCACCTATTGATTCTTCAGTACCAAGAGAAAGTTCTTTCATTAGTCTTATGAACTATCAAATGTGCTCCCTGCTGAAGCCCTGACCCCGCTGCTTTTGTAAGTCTATACTGCATGGAGCAGTAGCTGTAACCTGTATCGACTGCAGCTTCCTTCTGAAATTGGAAGGGCCCTGGGACTGAGACAGGAGTTTCACAGCCACCACTGGATATGGGAGAGGATTTTGGTAACAGCAGATACGCGTCTGCATGTGTTTGTGTGACCCTCCTGGTGTTTGCCATGTGGGAGAGCCCCCATTGTCCTTGTGTTTCTCCCTGATGGAGGAGCAAGCTCCCGAGGCTGGTGAGGCTCCCACTGCTCTGCTCCTCCTGTACAAAGGTGGATGAGAGCGGCTTTGGTGAGGTGCTTCCAGAGGCAGCAGCTCAGGTCTGGCTGCAAGAGTTATTAGAGGCACATGGCTCCCATCTGACCACGGATGTACTTAATCCTCTGCTTCCCGTCAAGCTTTTCCTCCTCCTGGCAGGCAGAAAGATCTGCGACCTTCCACATTAATCTCTCTGGCAAACTCAGCACTAAGTCGTTGTGGTGAGGTCTCTGTCAGCGCCTTTTACATCAGTTATTGCCCTGCAACTTCAAAGCCATGGTTCACAAGGGGGTGGATGCCTCCTGTCGCTCCATGGTAGAGGGGTGGGTAGCAAACCCTGCAGATTCTGGGGTCAGTAGGTGCAGGAGGGGCTCAGTTTGCACTCCCATCCAGCAGTGCCTCCATGTGCAACTCTTCTCATCGTCTCCTACGATCCCGGCAGGCGCTTGAGGCTCTGCTTGCCTTTGCCTCTCTGTGTGTGAGTTTGGCTCTTATGGGCTGCTGCTGCCCCATGTGCTGGGGCAGGGATGCAGCACGATGGTTTCTGGCTCCTCGCACATCACTCAGCTTGTGCAAGGCTTTGTTTCCAGAGGAGGAGCACAGTATGTCTGTGAGCGGGGCTGTGGTTAACCCTGCACTGACTTGTGTGTGGTTATGTGGGGGCCAGTTGGGGTTGCTGAGGACTTTGCAAAATATACAGCTCCCTCTATCATGGCAAACTGTTCCCCCAAGTTCCAGTGCAGCCAATGCTCTTCTCTTACTGGTTTGATGGCAGATGAAACATTAATGTTTGATTTGCATGTTATCTCAGTGCACTTGTGGGAGCGCTGCCTCTTCCCTCTCACAGAGCCCAAGCAGGGCTGGAGATGCAGGTACCACGATGCTGTGGAGGTGTGCAGGTTGCAGCTCATGGGATGGTCACCACAGCATCACATTCCTGCTGCTCCCAGGGAGAACCTGTGCTTCCTGCTAATGGCAGCTAGGCTACATTGCCGTTTCTTTGCTGTTTCAAGTCCCTAATACTCTGGTATCAAGCAATTAGTGTCAAGCACACACATCAAGCTAAGCTGCAGCTGGAGCTGGGTAGTGCCAGCAGAGCTCAGGGCTGCCGCTGCCTTGGCTCGTGCTGGGGATGTGCTCCCTGGCTGAAGAGCCCTGTTTTCTGCCAGTCTGCCACCTCAAGTGCTCGCAGGGAAAGACTGCTGTGCTCCTCATCCTGCCACGAGGCTGCAATGGGAGTGTGCGTCTCCAGTCTTGTATTGTGCTCGTGCTTCTGCACTCACGGGTTTGACCATGGCGCTTTGCTCCCCCTAAATCATGAGTATCCTTCCAGAAGAAAAACACATTGACTGGCCTCATCAGCGAGATCCTGGTTTAGCAGGCATGGTGCAGGAGCTGTTTGCAGCCATGGCTGGTTTAAAGGCTAGGTTTAAAGGTTTTGTCTCTGAACGCTCAGCTCTACTTCTGCCTCTCTGTATTGGCTGCGTTGGGTACAGGGTGGCTTGGCTGGCAGCAGTAGATGCATCTCCCGGTCCCAGCTGAGGCTCAGTGATGGCTGGTGCTGGAAGAAACCCCAGAGAAGCTGGGTTTGAAGTCTTGCTGTCACTTTTGGCACTGGCAGTGGGGCAGGGGACCTTCTCTCCGCTCCCTCTGCCTGCCCTGCTCTCTGTGTAGCCACTCTGTTGTGCCACAGTGCAGCTCTTTCCATTCATGTTAATTACTGCTCTTATTCATGATGGATTGTAGGGGTCAGGCTGGCTTCATGAGCAAATCCAAGGGTTCTTTGCCCGTGTGCTTTGGCATGCACCAGGCTCCAAATCTCACTGCCGGGAGGGGGCTGCTCCGGGGCTGTGCTGCCCTGCCTGCTCTCCTGCATCCTCCTCCCAGGGCTCAAATAGCAGCTGAAGCCCTTATTTGTTTTCACATGCTTCTAAGTAAGTTAAGCTAATTATTAACTCAGCGGGACAGACTCACTTTTAATTGTGGCGTTGCTATGCAGCATGGTGGCAGAGCATCGTGCTGCCGGAGCACCGTGCTGCATGCTCTCCTCCTCATCCTCTGCAGCCACAGTGTTGGTGCAGCTCCGTGGCCAGAGCTCATTGCTGAATCCAAGCCCTAGGAGGTGTGTGCTTGGGCTGGGTGCATTTGCTGCAGGATGCGTGCTGGAGGGCAGAATGCTGTGCCCATGAACAGGGGCTGCTGCTGCACACATGAGGCTGCAATGGCGAGTGCTGGGTCAGAGCTGGCTCACTCACCCTTCTCCTCCTCTCTTTGTGTCTCCAGAAAATAGGTTTTTTATTACTTCTTATGGAGGTTTGTACATATCGGACGTGCAGAAGGAAGATGCCTTGTCCACCTACAGGTGTATCACCAAGCACAAGTACAGCGGGGAGACGCGGCAGAGCAACGGAGCCAGGCTCTCAGTCTCAGGTGAGCACGTGGCTGAGGGATGATGGTGGTGAGGGGAGCCCTGCCTGCAGGTGCAGCTCAAGGTGTCCATCCTTGCCTGTGTGCCAGCTCCCTGCCTGCCCACTGCGTGCCTGATTTCCTTGGGTGCAGGAGGGAGAGATGGCATCGCTACCTCCCACCCCTGCAGCAAGAGGATGTCCCAGCGGGGGGGTAGGAGGTCCCATTGGGGCTACACAAGGGGTTTGTGCTGTTTCACATGCACCCCTGAGCACACATCCCCCAGTGCTGGCCGCAGCGGCGCCGCGCGGTACCCGGAGCGAGAGGCGCCGGGGTGCGATGCGATGCGATGTGACAGCCCGCGATGTGAGCAGCCTGACGCGATGTGACGAACATGCAAGCGATACTGCAGCGCGGGCAGTGCAGTCCCGAGTGCCGGGTGTCCCGGGGCGCTCCCGGCTCCGCTCGCTGCCCAAATTACTCCGCTCGGGAGGGAGTTCGCCTGACTCGCAGCCACTCAGCTGCAGCGCGCCCGCTTCCTGCCATATGCTTTTGCTGTCCTCGGGTGCACAGGCTGTGGCTTCCACATTAGCTCCTCGAATTAACCCCATAGAGGGTAAGGAAGGGGTCCAGGCTAGGCTGGGGCTTCCCTGACCTTCTCTATGCCTCTTAGAGACCCAAGGATCCCATGTCCCTCCCGTGTATCCTGCTCCAAAGGAGCCCATGCAACCTCTGAATGTACCATCCCCTCTCCGTGCATGTTCGATCTGTCCCATTCCCCTCCTGGTCGCTGTCATTACTGACACGTCACAGCGTTTCACTTCTGTTTGGGAGTAATGAAAGAGGTTTCTTTCCCCTGGAATTTAATTTCACGCCTGAGACTTGGTGATTAATTCTCTCCTTCCCCAGCTGCCTGACGGGCCCCTTTGCTTGTAAATTTTGAAATGTGCCACAGAATTTGTGTATTTTGCACCAATTAGGTGTCACCTGGAGTAATTCCCCTGGTGCTGACTTTATTCACCCCATCAGCTCGTGAGATGCATTTCCCCACCCACCAGCCCTGGCTCCCAAAGGCTGTACTGGATGGCCCAGGTTGCCCAGGCCACCCTGTGCCCAGCAAGGATGTGGCTGGCATCCTGCGCTCCTGCCCAGCAGAGCCACCGGCTGATGGGGATGGGGAGAACTGCCCTCTCTCAGATGGGGCATGGTGGCGATGGTGGCACCATACCAGGGCCTTTCCTGCTGTCCCTGTGGGCCTTCAAAATAAACACCTCAGAAGTGGTCTTCACAAGATGCAAAGTGACTCTTCATTGTTTGATCACACTTTCTTGTATGCAGATGAGTTTCCTTCAAAGTTCATTCAAAGTGCCACTGTTAATTGCATTCTGAAGACTTATTTTAAAGAGAAATCAATTTCTTTCTGCTCCCACATTTTGTTAATAGAGACAGGTATTTGTGAAATGAGCCTCTGGGTGTGGTATGTGGTCCTTTTTTCAGAGGATTGAAGCAGTTCAGCTCAAAAGCACTCCTGGAATTGTGGACTCTTTGGAAATCCAAAGAACTTTTTATTATTCCAAACAAACCAGTGTTTATATGCTGTGAAAGTGGGCCTCCTTTTCGCCATGTGAGCCTGTTTCCTCTCCTAACCCAGACCCGGCAGAGTCCATCCCCACCATGCTAGACAGCTTCCAGTCCCGGGAGGTGAGGGCGGGCCGCCCGGTGGAGCTGCCCTGCATCGCCTCGGGATACCCCAACCCGGCTGTGCGGTGGATCAAGGACGGACGCCCGCTGCCCGCCGACAGCCGCTGGACCAAGCGCATCACGGGGCTGAGCATCAGCGAGCTGCGCGTGGAGGACAGCGGGACCTACATCTGCGAGGTGACCAACACCTTCGGGTCCGCAGAGGTCACGGGGACCCTCACGGTCATAGGTGAGAGCCTTCTTAAATGTAAACCTTTATAAAGCCTTAAGGGTTTTACACAGGCACAGGAATTAGGAGCCTTGTATTTCAGCATCGCAGGCTGGAAGTGATGCAGTGTGTGCGACGTGGTGCTGAGAGCACTTGCAGGAGGTTTATCACTCTGCAGCAGCGGGGCTGCAGACAACCCCTGATTTACTGCTTCAGTCAGGGCAGGACGAGGGGCCTGGGGAATATTCAGAGCAGTGCTGGGGGATGTAAATTGCTGGATGGTGATGTTGGTTTTACATTAGGTGCCTTTGCGCTTTGTTTTGTTGATTTACATAAAAGAAGCTGCAGCCAAACAGTAAACACCATCTGGGCAGGCCAAGTATTCATCATGTGCTTTGTTCCTGGGGGTTCCTCCTGTCACTGGGATCCTGGTGGTACCAGAGCTGCTGAACCGGCATGCACTGTGTCTGCCTTACCTGGACTATACCAGCACTATGGGGCATAGCATGCTGAGAGCCACCCCGGCAAACCTTGGCTCAATGTTGTCCCCATCACACCAGCCGTGTCCTCTTCCAGCCATCCTGCCACCTCCCCACCAGTGCCTGCTCTGCCAGGGGCCTGGGGCTGACACTAAGAGCTGGGCTGTCAGCAGCAGGGACAGTGGGGGGGCCGCCTGTCTGTGTGCAGTGACATTTTATGTGCAGTCAGGCTGGTGCTTCCAGGGCAGGAAAGGCAGAGAGGCACAGGAATGGTGAGACACCATCACCAGCGCCTTGCCCGCTCTTGCCCTTTCTCACACAGACCCTCTGCGTGTGACCCTCACACCAAAGAAGCTCAAAACAGGCATCGGCAGCACCGTCATCCTCTCTTGTGCCCTTAGCGGGTCCCCTGAGTACGTTATCCGCTGGTACCGCAACACAGACCTCGTGGTGGTGGATGACTACATCTCCATCCGGGGCATCAGCAATGAGACCCTCCTCATCACTGCTGCACAGAAGAGCCACTCCGGAGCCTACCAGTGCTTTGCCACACGCAAGTCCCAGACAGCACAGGACTTCTCCATCATCATGCTGGAGGGTGAGCTGGCTTCCTTGGAGGGGTGGGGAGGGCTTTCCTTGGTCCCTTTCCAAGCTGCTGCATTCCCAAGGTGTAGTGGGATGCTTTGTGCATGGCTGGAGGGCAGTGAGACCTGCAAGGGTGGGGGACCCTGGGGCCAGATTGGTCCCAGCACACTTCTTGGGCTGTGCATGCTATCTGCAAGCAACTTGGGGATGCATCACAGCTGGGATGGGGAAGGACCAGAATAAGATTTGACTTGCCCATCCCCATCCCCTGGGCCAGGCAGGTACCCCCTCTCTGATGCACATCACTGGGTGTCTGGACCAGGGCTGTGCCCCTCAGCATCTCCCAGCCGCAGGGATGCTTGGCAGGGATGCAGGGCTCCTCTCCAGGCAGGATCTCAAAGCCAGGTGACTCTGCTGCCGGTGCCTGCCGCTCCCTGACCCCCATCCCACTGGGTGCCCCCCAGATGGGACCCCCCGCATCGTCTCCTCCTTCAGCGAGAAGGTGGTCAACCCGGGGGAGCAGTTCTCCCTGATGTGTGCCGCCAAGGGGGCCCCACCGCCGACCGTGACCTGGGCACTGGACGACGAGCCCATCCCGCGGGACAGCGGGCACCGCACCAACCAGTACACCATGTCGGACGGCACCACGGTCAGCCACATGAACGTGACGAGCCCGCAGATCAAGGACGGCGGCGTGTACCGGTGCACCGCGCGGAACTCGGTGGGCAGCGCCGAATACCAAGCGCGAATAAACGTAAGAGGTGCCTGTCTACTTTTAAATATCAGAATAGGACTTGTACTGGGCTTTTGGTTGTGTTCTGTTCCTTAGCCGATGGCTCTTCTTCACCTCTCCATCCTCTTCCCAGCTGCTGGAGTCTCCCTGGCTGCCCTGATCCCATTCCCTGATCCCCACTTGCTCACACGCCTGCCCACAGCGTTGAGCTTCCCTGACATTTAAAACCAGGGATTAAATTGCACAGCACCTGGTGACTTTGGAAAACCAGAGCTTGGCTTTGCAGGGGAAAAAAGGCAGCGTTCTCCCCTTTGGGCTCCACTTTGTCCCTGTGGAGCTCCTGCCAAGGGGTTGTTAAACACCTCCCCAAGGAACACTGCGCATGGAGAAGGCCACGGTGAGCACGGAAGCATCCCATGCTCTCCCATGCCTGGCTTCCTGGCAGGGAACGTGCCTGCCAGCACAGGGATCTGCATGACAAACGATGATGAGGCAGCACGTGAAATCATGGAAAATGAGCTTTGATTTGTCATGTCTGTGTTTTCTTTGTCTGCTAAAAGCCATGGCCGCGTTAATCACCGTGTTATTATGGCTGGAGCGTGTTGCTCGCTGTGTTACAGGGAACGCTTTTAGGCACGGGGTATGGTATAAGCCCCTGCCCGTTCATAAACATTGATTAAAGCTTCCAAGCAGCGAGACAGAGGCAAGGTAGCGTTTATTTGTCTGCTGAGAAAGAGGGGCGAAGGGCTGTGTTTGCTGGGTCCCAGGTTTGCAATGGACCCAGTGGCTTCCTGGCTGGGATCCCAGGAGAGTCTGGATTTTGCTGCCGTTTACTGCACAGTGTGGAGCAAGTTCATCCCTCAGCAGTGAGAAGCCAGAGCAGCCTCTTCAATGGGGACGTTGCCTTGTCTCCCTTTTTCCTCTCTCAGCTCTTGACGGGCAGTCACTAGATAAGATTCAGGCCTTTTTTGCCCTGGAATGGAGCAAGTCCCTCAGACAGGCCCCAGAGACAGTTACAGAGCCAGATGCTAATTTCTTTTTTCCTGCTCATTTTCTTAACACGTCCCAGCATGAGAATCACCACCCATTGGCTTATCCTGAGTGTCTGTCAAGCCCTTATCCCGCTCTGCCCTTAGGACGAGGAGTCAAGATAGGGTTAAGCTTTAGACTAGTCTGCTATTTTATGCAGTGGCTGGGAGAACAATGTAATTATTGATGCATGAAACCTCTTGTTGAAATTACTCACCTGCAGCATCCTGCCAGCACGGGAGCCAGCCAGAACGTGGTCACTGTCTGGCTTTTCAGCGACACTCGGTTAGCCGGTGGGAGGCTGAGAGGGGTGTGTTTTAGGGGAGGTGAAATACGTTTCCCAATGGAAGTCAGGTTCCTGGAGCAGCTCTTGTCAAGGACGGTTGGTGCAAGCAGGCAGCTTCTTTCTAAGCGAGACAAAGTGTGGCTGTAGATGGGGGAGTGCTCCCCAGTCCTCTGCAGTCCCTGTGGCTCAAGGCACTGCTTAAAGGAGCTGGTAGAGGACCACGGCCACCGTTCATAGCTGCGCTGCTGTAGGCATGTGTGATAGCTATCACACCTAGCCGATGAGCATGCTCGGAGAGGAGCCCATGCCTGCTCCTCACCCAAAACCAGGCTGGGTCCCAACTGTTCTGGTTACCTCCTTCACCTGTGAGGCTCATCTGAAATAGCAGCAGATCTACATGCAACCAAACTGCCCTTCGGAATTAACCTAGCCTGCCTCTTCCTTCCTCCCCAATATGTAGGTCCCCCGAGCATCCGAGCGATGAAGAATATAACAGCGGTAGCGGGTAGGGACACTTTCATCAACTGCAGGGTGATCGGGTACCCGTATTACTCCATCAAGTGGTACAAGGACTCTCTGCTGCTGCCCGATAACCACCGCCAAGTGGTCTTTGAAAACGGGACTCTTAAGCTGATGGACGTCCAGAAAGGCATGGATGAAGGAGAGTATCTGTGCAGCGTGCTGATCCAGCCCCAGCTCTCCATCAGCCAGAGTGTCCACGTCACGGTGAAAGGTAAGCGACTGGAGAGGCTTTCCCTGGATCAGATGGAGAGGCCAACCAGGTTTTGCTGGGGACATCTCTGCTATGGGGTGGAGGCAGAGAACGTTGCACAGGGGAATCCATGGCTATACAGTGGCTGTGCCCTGCAGACACTGCACCGATGGGAGCTCAGCTCCACTGCAGCATCCCTGGGGAGCTGCCTTAGCCCCTGCAGAGCGGGTACCTGGTTCTGTATGTGCCGGCAGCTTCTCTGAGCCATGCTGTATCCATTTCCCGCTACAAGCAATGGAGCAAGGATTTACGGTGTAAACACAGCGTATTAAAACATCTAACCTTTGCTTGGATCACCTTCACCCATGTTTTTCTGTGTGTGTTAGCTTTTTAAAATATAATACTCTCGGTCTTCCGAGCGCACAGAACATCTTAAAAGCTTCTCCAGGCCATCAATTATTCAGCCCCATTGAGGGAGCTATCAGTCCTAATGAATTGAGCCGGATGCGTTCCCTGCCAGTGACTCGCTGAGATTGTGCTGAGCTCCGTATCTGCCGTGCTCAGAGCTGTCGGGTCGTCCCTGCCCGTCACCAGCACGGTGTTTGCAGTAAATCATTCAGACAAACAGAGCCGTGCTGGGGCCGGAGCTGGCCAGTTGTCTTTCTCTGTCTCACCCAGCAGGGTATTTATGGACTGGATTTTGCTCTGATCCCCCTCCTTCTCCTCCCATCCACCATTTTCTTATTAAGAATCAGGTTAGCAAGAGAGTGCATCAAGCTGATTATAGATGCTACCCCTTGATTAGCTAATGCGCTTCTCCAAGGCTTTGCAAAGGGAAGAGGAGACTGCAGATAACCTAAGGCAGTGTGGGGAGGACTTCTCTCCCCTTGGGTCTGCAGGGCAAGGGACAGCCAGGCCCTGCTTTCCCCATTTAATACAAAGTCCCTTCCTACGTGGGAGCCTCAGGGCTTGAAAAGAGCCGGAGCTGTGGGAATACTGGTCGTCTTCTCTGTGGTATGGAGCACTGCAAAGCTTTTATTGCCACAAGTGCCTGCAACCACAATAGGTGCCACGACTGAGTTATGCAGGTCTTTCCAAGCATGTGGTAGGAAAAGCTCCGCAGCTCCCCTCCAGTGCTGCTCCCGAGGGACTGGGGACATACAGCAGCCCCCAGCCTTGCCCCCCATCTTGTGCTGAGGGACACTCGTGCCCTGGTTTAAATGCTACCCTGCTTGGGTGACTGACAATTGGGGGACCACAGTGCTGCCAGCAGCCATGCTCCGCAGCCAGCAGTGCTGGGGCACCACTGGGGTGATGCTGTTTGCTGGGGTTCCCCTCCAGAGCTGCTGTGCCTAGCTGTGCTGGGAGACCCTCGTGCGTTGTCCTGGGGTATGGCCGTGCAGCCAACTCCTGCTGCAGGCACATGAGACAGCCTGGAAGCGCTGGAGAAAGAGTTGTAACGGGAAATGAACTGGGAAGGAGAGCTGCAAGCTCCAGTTGTGGGGAGCTTGAGCAGGGAGAGCTCTTCTGTTGAGGAAACCTGTCCTTCTCCTGATGGCAGGAAGGCGGCCGATGGGGCGTGTTTGGAGATGCGTGGATCCGCAAGCCCATCCCCACTCTGCAATAGACTGCAGTGCATTGCCAATTAATTATTCATTAATTATGGAAACCAGGCGGCTCCGGCTCCATGTCTCCAGCAGCTGGAGCCACGTCGCTGTAGCTGGAGAAGGCGCAGGGGGTACCTGGCCAGGGTGGGACCAGGAAAAGCCCTGGAGCGGAGACCTTTGCGATGCACTGTGTTGGGCATGGGGTGGAGATGGGAGCCCAGGGCTGGGCAGGGAGCTGCTCCTCTGCCTGTACAAGAGGACAGCTCCTGTCTGCTGAAGGGACAATTGGCAGCCTGCTAATTTAATTGCAGAGACTGCGGAAAGAGGATCTCATCTTCCAGGTGCTGAGCTAATTGTCTCCCTCTCTCTGCTTTCTTCCCCCTCCCACATTGCCAGAGATGCTGCGGTTGCCTAATTAAGTTATCAGAAAGATAATGGCTGGTTCTGAATCCGGTGCCTTTAAGAAGAGCATCCATCTAATAATTGCTTTTTCTGCAAGCAGATAAATGCTGAGGCGGAATTTCAGCTGGTGCACACAGGGGGGTGGCTGGGGCTTCCCCGGAGCAGGGCCTGCTCTGCTCTGCAGGTCGGTGTTTCTCCATCCTGCTCTTAGCACGGTGGGAGAAGTCTTCTGCTGTTCTCTGCCTTAATTTCTGGGCAGCATCTCCCTCAAGCCCCACTGCAGCCCATCCCTGGATGGGCTCTGCAGCGTGCTCTGCCTCTCCCTTCAACAGTCCCACCACTGATCCAGCCCTTCGAGTTCCCTCCAGCCTCCATCGGGCAGCTCCTCTACATCCCCTGCGTGGTCTCCTCCGGGGACATGCCCATCCACATCACCTGGAGGAAGGACGGGCATGTCATCCTCTCCGGCTCCGGCGTCACCATCGAGAGCAAGGAGTTCATGAGCTCCCTGCAGATCTCCAGCGTGTCCCTCAAGCACAATGGCAACTACACCTGCATCGCCAGCAATGATGCTGCCACGGTCAGCCGGGAGCGGCAGCTCATCGTGCGGGGTGAGTGCCATGGGGTGCATCCGGCCTGGTCCTAACACATGGAGAGTGGACAGAGAGGGATGGGCAGCAGGGTAGGGAGCAGAGATAAGTAGTAAGAGTAGAAGGAGATAACACTGTTCTCTGGTTTCAGAAGAGGCACAGCAACAGGCGGGGAGGGCGAGGAGCTGGGCTGAGCCAGGGCACCCATGTGCCCACGAGAGGGAGGAACTGCATAGCACTGATGGGGTTTTTGCTACAGTGACCATCTTTTCTCTCCAATTAGTGCCTCCTCGTTTTGTGGTCCAACCCAACAACCAAGATGGCATTTATGGAAAAGCTGGGGTGCTGAACTGCTCCGTTGATGGTTACCCCCCTCCGAAAGTCATGTGGAAACATGCCAAAGGTAGGGGTGAGACACGGTAGCGAGGGTGGGGACCGCTCCATTCAGCACGGTGCCTCATTAGTGCTCTGTGTCCCCTCCTAGGAAGCGGCAACCCCCAGCAGTACCACCCCATACCCCTCACAGGCCGCATCCAGATCCTGCCCAACAGCTCCCTGCTCATCCGCCACGTGCTGGAGGAGGACATCGGCTACTACCTCTGCCAGGCCAGCAACGGCGTGGGCACAGACATCAGCAAGTCCATGTTTCTCACCGTGAAGAGTAAGTAGCCAGGGCTGTGCCAGGGGAGCAGAGCGTGCCTATGAAGGTGGCTGTGGGGTGGGTGTCTGTGAGCAGAGCCATGCCAAAGGTTCCTGCTGCCGCAGCCCAGCTCTGGCCTCAGACGGCGCATCCCCACGATCGATGTGCGGCCAGGGGAGGGCATTGATTCTGCTCCTCCAGGGACCTGCTTCCCTTTCAGTATTAAACACACTTTGTCTTTAATAAAACCGAGCAATCAATCTACATCATCCAGAAGGAAAGGAAATAGCTGAGCTACTCTGACAGGGATGGGCTGGCAAGTGTTGCTAGACACCATGTTTAAGCTGCACTTATTATTGGATTCCTCTCCTGCTGCTACCAGAGGAATGCGTAATCTCCAGCTCCTCTCTGTTTATTTTGGTTGTTGGTGCTGTGAGCATTCAGGCCTCAAACAGGAGGCGATGGAGGGGGGACCAGCCTGTCACGTTTGCTCTTGGGCACCTGTGTGTCTCCAGAGTGGAGCCAAGCGCTGTGTTCAGTGGTGCTTCTCTCTGTGCCTGTCCCCTCCTGCTTCCCCCCGTGTCTGCTCCCCTCCCCATCAGCTGTGTAATTTATCCCGCCGACTGATGAATCAAAACGAGCGACTTCAAACAACGCACTTCAATGAGGCGCAGGTACAAAGTCGAGGCGATTAATCCCGAGTGAGCGCGCAGAAGTCTTGAGCCTGAACCGCTGCCTTGTCCCTGCTATCCGCTGTAATTGCATCCCAGGACAGGCTGCTTGCTGACTTGAATAGCACGTAACCTTATTATGCATGTGCTTTTCTATTTCCTGGAGCCCTCGCCGCCTTTGAACAGGGCTGGATGAATAGGTAGACAAAGCGCCGCTGCCAATTAAGTATTATATGGGGCTCTTTGGTTTGTTTCAGTTTGGGATTTTTGTTTGTTTAGTGAAATGTCAGGCCAATTAAAGCGATATCAGCGCTGCCCTTCCTGGAAAGCCGGGCCACTGCGGACAAGGTTAAATGGAAGTTAACCAGAGCCCAAACAACAGGTGCTGGTGGTCAGCAGGGGAGTGGGGAGCAGCCAGCCCGCATCAGCACATCCCCTGCTCCGATGCCACAGCGATGGGCTGCGAGGGGCAAGCTGAGACACCCAGGTCATGCTTCAGACAAGTGAGCACAGTCCTTGCTGGGCACTGACAGCCGCACCGGTGCCAGGAGGAGCTGGTGCTGCTTTTGCCAGGTGATGGGCAAGGAAAGCTGCCCAGCTGTGTACCACTCCAGGAGTGTAACTGGCAGTGCCCTAGCCCAAAGCACTTGCTTTGGTCCAGGCCATGGGGGGTCCCCCGGGGTGCCCACGCTCAGGCTCGTGTCTGGGATCATTAGAGTCTGTAAGGTGGTGAATGCTGGAGGATGGGAATGTGAACCTGGGGGAACACAGGGCGCATCTGAGGAGACCACTGGTGCATGATAAATGCCATTTAGCACATGGCTGCGTGCCTCCGCAGGTGTTGAGAGCAGAGCATGTGGGATGGACAGGGTCACATCCCTGTTGTGCAGCACTGCCAGAGTGGGCAGTGCTCGGAGAGGGGGATCCTCTAATCCATCCTTCCTGGTGCCATGATGCTGGGTGAGTGGGTCTGGCTGAGGTGCTGGAAGAAGGGCAACTGCCCGCGTGTCATGGGCACAGCCGTGTTTGGAGGTGCGCTGCCGTACAGCAGGAGCATAACTGATTGCTTCCATGCAATTTGAATTAATCTCATGCTTCAGGTGGAACTCAGCTAATCAGTGTAGAAAGGAAGCCGAAATGGGCGCAATCAAATTAACATCACAGAGCCAGCTCCAAACAAGAAAGAGGGGGGCGAGGGAGGCACAGCCCTTGTCACTGTTCTCATTCAGCTGAAACCACAGGGCTGCAAAGCAGCCCCAGCCCTGTGCGGGATGTCAGAGTGAGCTGGTGACTGTCTTTGTAGCCAGGCTTATCTCTGCCCAGCAAGCAGGACCAGCCTCTTGTCAGGGCCTTGTTAACAAGGCAGTGATGCTTGGCAGGGCAGTGGAGAGGGCTGGGCATGAGGAGGATAGAAAGCATCGGAGGCTCTGTTCAAGGGAAGCCTGTGTGCATGGAGCCAGTGTTACTGATGACGCTGCACGCAGAGGTGCAGCCCTCAGAGGGTCCTGTGGTCAGTCCCAAGTGATGCCATCCGTCTGTGAGCAGCATTGCTGCTCCAGGGCATGTGTCCAGTACCGGAGTGCAAGAGGTGCTGCCTCTGCCCCCTGGTCTGTGCTGTCTGCATGGCTGGTTGGGGTTTTCTCATGGCGTGTTCTGCTCTGGACCGCGTGCTGCTCTCCCGGGAGCCTGGCAATTGAGGGAGGTTGATACGTTTACATCCAAGGAGCTGCTTTTAATCAAACGTCAATAAATGCATTTCAGCGAAGCAGAGCCTGAAACAGAGCTCCTCTCCTGGGGCCGCTGCTGGCCAGGAGGGGGCTGAAGCCACCATGGCTGCTGCAGCCCCGTCCTGTGCCTTTGACTCCTGTGGCCATGCACTCCCTCTGCACCACGCTGGCCTCGGCCTGGGCTAGAGGAAGGCTGAACGTGGGGGAGCAGCACCTATGCCTGCCTCAATCCCTGGCATAGCCCTGGCTGCAGGCAGGCAGAGCCACTGGGGCTGAGGGAAGAGGGTGTGCAGCTTAGGACGGGATGGGGCAGAGCCAGGAGAAGCCCTGCTCTGTTTCTCGTAGCCCTTCATGTGCCATGCCCTGCACTGTACATCCGAGCACTGCCCCGGCATCCCCGCTCTTTGCTCGCAGGTCCTCAGAGCAGGATTGCTATGGGGCACTGCCAGCGGGCACCACACTGGGCATCACTCTGTCCCAGCCATGTGGGTGCCTGCCCTGCACCCCTCAAACACCAGCAGCTCGGGAGGAAAGGTTTCCTTAGCTGTTAATTGAATTACATTGCCACAGAAAGCCGGGAAGTCGTAGCTCATTAGAGCCTCTTGTGTCCCATTATAACAGTGTGTGTTGCCTTTGCGGATCGTCATTACCATATATTACTGCGGGACTCAGCAGCACTGTTTGCTTATGCATTACATTTCTCTCTGCTTACCCAGGCTGTCCTGGCCCCCCAGCCCATGGCCCCTGCATGGTGCGCACCATGGGCGTCCCACTACATGGCACAGGGGCAGTGCCAGGGCTCGGCTTTGCAGCAGCGAGTCTGTGGGGAAGTTACAGCCACTTCTCAGCAGCCAGGGACAGGAGGAGGCAGCTGCATGCCAGGGATGTGGACACCGAGGGACTTGTGCTGTCCCAAGGGCCATTCCTGACCATGCTGCTTGGGCAGCACTGGGATGCACCCACTCTGGGTGCTGCAGCCCCACGGGTGGTGAGCATGGTGTGGGGCTCCCCATCATCCTCGTTTGTGTATTGGGGCCACCTATGGGTAAAAAAATATCTGTGGTGTCTGCAGCACAAAGGCGGCCTTGCTGATGTGAAATGGCACTCTATATTCTGCCCAGGTTTATATGAGTGAATTATGCAAATCCGTGATGGAAAACATTCTTCCTCTCATCCTCGGGAGCGTAAAACCTTAGTCAATAATTCATATCCGCACGTCTCAGACTGGAGGCTTTCTCTTCATTATAGCGTGCGCTTGGTTATTTGTCTTTCACGTTTTATTGTCTACCCCGGTGTAATGCTATGCATTATAAAATTTATCTGCTTCATTATTTTATGATCCTGAGCTGTATAATGCAGCGAGACGATTCCGCTCCGGGCTGCGTGGCCTCCCGGTGAGACCCGCATCCCCCCCGTGGGGTCTGCGCTGGGACTGGGCAACCACAGTGTCCCCCCGGCTCCCCGGTGACCCCCTGCCTCCCCGCAGTCCCGGCCATGATCACCTCCCACCCCAACACCACTATTGCCATCAAGGGGCAGACCAAGGAGCTCAACTGCACGGCACGGGGCGAGCGGCCCATCATCATCCGCTGGGAGAAGGGCGACACCGTCATCGACCCCGACCGCAACATGCGCTACGCCATCACCACCAAGGACAACGGCGACGAGGTCATCTCCACCCTCAAGGTGAGGGCTTGGGTCTTGCACCCACCTGGGCTGCCTGGTGCCTTGCATGGGTCCAAGCCAGGGGGTGGAAGGTTTGGAGGGTGACCTGCTTCCATGGGCACAGGTCCTGCAGGGCTGGGAGCAGGCTGTGGCACTGGGGGATGGCAGGGGCATGGTGTTCAGGGCAGCTCAGCCTGAACTGGCTCCTCTTCTTTCCCTGAAACCTTCACAGCTGAAACCAGCTGACCGTGGGGACTCAGTCTTCTTCTCCTGCCATGCCATCAACTCCTATGGCGAGGACAGAGGCTTGATCCAGCTCACCGTCCAAGGTACTCATTCCTCTGCGTGTGAGCCTCTGGGTGCAAAGCCTCGCTGCGGGCATCCCCTGATCCTGGAGGCTTTTCTCCTTGTCACCCCTCACCTGCCTCTGTGTCCCCAAGAGCCCCCTGACCCGCCAGAGCTGGAGATCCGCGAGGTGAAGGCCCGCAGTATGAACCTGCGATGGACGCAGCGGTTCGATGGCAACAGCATCATCACCGGGTTCGATATCGAGTACAAGAACAAGTCAGGTAGGTGATGGCCGCCCTCCCCTTTCCTCCCCTCCCTGTGGGGCTGCGCTGCAGCCGCTGTGTCCTGGCAGCTCCAGGGGAATGGTCTGCATCCCGGTTCCTTTGATGAAGAAAGGAGAGAGCAGCATTAATGAAATATGTTAATTTCTGTTGGATGGGAGCATTTGAAAGGGAATATTAAAAGAGACAATATTTGCAAAAGCCAGCCCCTGCCTGCACAACAGCGAGGAGGGGGAAGCAGCACCTCTCCGTGGAGGCTGGAGATGAAAGCTGCAGGTGCCTGGGGACTTCACCTACCCAAGTGTGGGTCTCTCGGTGCTGCGAACCCCGGGGTGGGATTCGGGTGCTGATCCCTCCCATCTCGCTTTGCCAGATTCCTGGGATTTCAAGCAGTCTACGCGCAACATCTCCCCGACCATCAACCAGGCGAACATTGTGGACCTGCACCCGGCCTCCGTGTACAGCATCCGCATGTACTCCTTCAACAAGATTGGGCGCAGCGAGCCGAGCAAGGAGCTCACCATCAGCACGGAGGAAGCAGGTACCACTCCCAGCATGGGCACAGGGACTGGCGGGCAGGGGTTGTACGAGTGAATGTGGCTGTGGCACGGCTCTCCTGAAGCCAGTATTCCCTGATGAGAGGGTCCTTTCCCTGATGCTTCTCAACGTGCTCTCTTGGGTCTGTCTCTCCACAGCTCCTGATGGGCCTCCAATGGATGTCACCTTGCAGCCAATGACATCCCAGAGCATCCAAGTCACCTGGAAGGTAAGCAGGGCTGGGGTGGTGCATTGGGTATCCCTGGGCATGGGCACTTCAGCAGCAGCAGCAGATGCCATCCTGAGCCTGTGCGATGGTGGCTTGTCCTGGGACCTGGCCTTGTGTCAGTGGCACAATGAAATGAAAACCTGGAGGCTGGGTGCGAGCTCGGCTCATTGCACAGGGCCTTTGTTAATCACAATATATAACAAGGTCATTATCTCATAGGATGTCCATGTGGGCGCGAGGGGAAATATGTAAAAGCCCAGACGCTGGGTTGAGAAGTGTTTGAGCAGAGATCAATAAAACTTAGAATTGGATTTATTTTTCCAAAGCTGCCTAATGAAAAATAAAATCGATTATGAAGTTAGGACTTCGTAACGAACTGGTGAGTCAATAAATTTAGGGTTCCAGCTTCTCCCCCTCCCCTTCAGCACTGAAAACCAGATTAATGGAAAGATAAAGTTCACTTGAAAGATAAGTCGCTTCGGTTTAAGAGTAGTTCAGCAAGACGGATCTCCCTGGCTTTGTGACATAAATTTGCAATCAACCCTATTGATTTCTTAATGCTTTGGAGAAATATGGTTAAGATTGATCTCACCCTGGCCTTGTGCGGTTTTAAGGCTGTCAGACTTGAAGGGTTTTCCTCTTCCCATTGAGCTGCTGCAATCAGGGAATGGTGCTGGCGCACCCATCGCTTTCCTCTCTCTTCCAAGGAAGCTGGACCTTTGCTATCACTGCTCTGCCACTCAGCGTGTGCAACCAAGAGCTGTGTGGGGAGAGAAAACCCGAAAGCATTGGGAAAAGCTGCTGGGGAGAGGTGGCCGGGGCAGGGGGGCCCTGCATGACACCGCTGCCCCTTGCACCCTTTAGGCACCGAAGAAGGAGCTGCAGAACGGGGTGATCCGTGGCTACCAGATCGGCTACCGGGAGAACAGCCCGGGCAGCAACGGGCAGTACAGCATCGTGGAGATGAAGGCCACGGGCGACAGCGAGGTCTACACGCTGGACAACCTGAAGAAGTTCGCGCAGTATGGGGTGGTGGTGCAGGCATTCAACCGCGCAGGGACGGGGCCGTCGTCCAGCGAGATCAATGCCACCACGCTGGAGGACGGTAAGGCTCCATCCAGCCCTGGTCCAGCGGGTTTCCCTGCTCCCGGTACCAAATCCCGCCTTGGGCGCTCCCTGCCCTGTCCTAAGCAGGTTGTTGCCCCCCCCGCCAGCAGCATTCAGCTCTGGGCTGACTGCATGTGTGCGTGTGCTGCCTGGGGATGCCGGGGCACCCTCAGCACTGGGTTTCTGGTGCCGTTAGGAGGATTTCAAGGTGGATTCGGATGTTGCCACAGTGCCAGGGGGGTTCCTGTTGGGGAGGGATCGCTGGCGGCCTCAGTCCTTTTAACAACAGGGAGGAAAAAGTTTTGTGGTGCATTTGCTGAGCAGTTT
This sequence comes from Psittacus erithacus, assembly GCA_009867235.2. Taxonomy (NCBI): domain Eukaryota; kingdom Metazoa; phylum Chordata; class Aves; order Psittaciformes; family Psittacidae; genus Psittacus; species Psittacus erithacus. The sequence continues at coordinate 9,330 of WYDI02029384.1, read as the reverse complement.
TTCATACTTAATTAAGGCTCTCGTTAGCCTGTCAAACCATGATCATTTCCTGGCTGCATTAGCACTCCTCCTGGGGTATTCAAGGGCCCCTGTTTTAGCAATAGTGTCTTTTCCGTAATTATATTACCTTCATTTTGTTCAAAAGGACTATCTGTATTAGTTTATTATACTCTGTCCCTAATTACATGGTGCTTATATTTTTGCACCTAAGTAATATGAAACAATAACCATTTTCAAAGCGGATCGTTACAGTGATGTATTATCATTTAAATGCTCATAAAAATTAGAGTTACCTCTTAGGGGGCAATGGGATCTAATTACCTCACATCCAGCCAGCAATCCCACTCTCTCCTCGCTGGGAAGCACAGTGTATCCCGACAGCTTCCGGGTCCCTGTGAGCACAGAGCTTGCACCCACCTCGGTGGTCCAGAAGGAGAGAAACTGTGTGTTGGAGGCAAACGAACACATAGTGCACAGTGTACTGGGCAGGGGCTCGAGCAGCTGGGGAAGGAGGGGAGCATCAGCATGATGGGGTGCAGTTGGGGTGGCTGATCCGTGGGACACTGCTCCTTCAGCACAGCATCTGCCAGGCACGTGCCTCCCTCCCATCCTCCTGCTGATTGCCATAGACTCATAGGATGGTTTGGCTTGGAAAGGACCTGAAGATCATCCAGTTCCAACCCCCTTGCTGTGGGCAAGGATGCTTTACATTAAACCATGTCCTCCCCATTCATCCCCTCCTCAGTTCCCAGCCAGCCCCCCGAGAACGTGCGGGCCATCTCCATCACATCGGATGTGGCTGTGATCTCCTGGTCGGAGCCCCCTCGCAGCACCCTCAATGGGGTGCTCAAGGGATACCGGGTCATCTTCTGGTCCCTCTACATGGATGGAGGTGAGCGCTGGGCGGCGCGGGGGACCTGGGCTGGTGGTGGCGTGGGGCTGATGGGACCTGTGTCCCCGCAGAGTGGGGCGAGATGCAGAACATCACGACCACGCGGGAGCGCGTGGAGCTGCGGGGCATGGAGAAGTTCACCAACTACAGCGTGCAGGTGCTGGCCTACACCCAGGCTGGCGACGGCGTCCGCAGCAGCGTGCTCTACATCCAGACCAAGGAGGACAGTAAGTGGTGCTGCCACCAGCCCGCCTGGGTCTTGTCACCATCACCTGGGGCCGCAGCGTGCTGATGCCAGGGGATGGGAGTGCTTGCTCGTTCTACAGTGCTATACGCACAAAGGAAGGGCTGGAATGCTGAGGGATCCCAGGGGAAACCCCTGTGTACAGCCATGGGCAGGGCATTTCCCTTTCTCTTGTGTCTCCTTTCCCCTAAGCGCGGATAGTTAAATATTTACACCCCTGCCTGCTCTACTTTAATGCCATTAGCTCGGTAGCAGAGCGCTTCCTGGGCCCATGGGCTGCTGTGAGGTCCTGAAAAGTGCCAGATGCTGCGGGAACGCAGCGAGCGGGGTAAGGCTGAGCCACTCGGGCAGATTAAGGAGATGCCATTAAAAGCCAATCACTGTTTATAAACCAAAGCCTGGGCTGCAGAGACCTCAGAGACCTCCCAGCACCCGCTCTGCCTCATTCCTCCCTTCTCCAGTTCCAGGTCCCCCGGCTGGCATCAAGGCTGTCCCGTCCTCTGCCAGCAGCGTGGTGGTGTCCTGGCTGCCACCAGCCAAGCCCAACGGCATCATTCGGAAGTACACCATCTTCTGCTCGAGCCCCGGCTCCGGGCAGCCGGTACGGGATGGGGATGGGGAATCACCAGGATGTGCCAGAGCTGGGCAAGCAGGAATGGGAGGGAGGGCTGATGCCAGGCAGCAGCAGCAGCAGCAATGGTCCCTTGGGCCTATGCAGTGCAGAGCTGCACCAGTGGACACTGCATTAGGGTATGGTCCCGCTGTCTGCCTGTTCCCTTTCCCTGGTATCTACCCTCCTCAGAAGGGGAAATATGCCAGCAGCTGACCAAAAATGAAATAGAAGTGAAGCCTGGCCCCATCACTCCATTGAGAGGGAGAGGTTGATGGGAGGTCTGCAGACTAGTGCTTATCAAAAGCTCTTTCTCAAACTCATTTCACTATGTGAGCCTCTGGTTTCCAGGGCAACATAATCTTTTCATCAAAGCAACTGGTAAAACCGCTGGGATCCGATATTGTTTTCCTGGCATCTTGTCAAAACTGTCATTTGGGTAAAAAAAATGATGTATCATATACGGTATTCACATGGGTGTCTGCTCGTGGGGCGCTTTTACACCGTGGGCCCCGCAAGGGCAAGCGTTTGAGCAGGGTGAATGCACAAATGCCCTTGTGTACCCAGGAATACCTCATCCATCCCATGCAGAGGGGAGCAACCCATCCCCTGCTTGGTGCCAGTGTGGTGGAGCAGGGCTGGGCTTGGGGCAGAGTGGTTTTGACCCTGATGTGGCGGAGATTGGCCATGGTGTTTGCACACAGCCTCTGTACCCATGCAGTACCACCGTGGCGTTGGGGACAGCCACCATGGGCCACGCAGGAGGTGAGCCCGTGCGGGGTTTTGGTTGCTCACTGTGACCACAGAGGGGTTTTGGCAGCCTGGTCAGGGTTTGCCTCTGTGCCCGGCTCCCGCTGCAGCTCGGTGGGTAGCCAGGGGAGCGTTCTTAACCAGGAGCAAGCCATGCCATCCAAACCAGGCCATCTGATCCTCGGGCTCCCTGGAGACATCGCGACACCAACAGGTTTACATTGAGGAGCACCAGGCAGAGCCGGACTGCTGCCTGGGAGCAAACCCGCAGCACCTTGATGACATGGGAGGGATGCCTTGATTGGGGATACTGGAGCTGCCCTGCTGCAAGCAGCTGGCCCCCAGGCAGCTTTTCCTTGCTGATACCTTAAGCACTGCGCTGGCCTGGTTGGCTCCTGATGATGCTCCTAGGGTGCCCGAGCTGAGAGTGATGGGGTGAGGGCCCCACAGAGGCTGTACCTTCTCCTGTATCCCTCTCCACAGGCCCCCAGTGAGTATGAGACCAGCCCTGACCAGCTCTTCTACCGCATTGCCCACCTGAACCGCGGGCAGCAGTACATGCTCTGGGTGGCTGCCGTCACCTCCGCCGGCCGCGGCAACATCAGCGAGAAGGTCACCATTGAGCCTGCTGGGAAAGGTACATGGGGGGCACCGGCTCATGGGGGGACACACACCCTGGCCCTGCTGTGCCCTGCCCATAGGGTTGCGTTGGCTGCAGCAGGGGACAACTTGGGATGACTCGTGCCCAGGCTGTCTCAGTTCTGGTTAACACCGGGGGGAGGTCCATGCATGGGGCCTGCACACCATGCTGAACTCCTCCTTGCCCCCAAGCCCCTGCCAAGATCATCTCCTTTGGAGGCACTGTCACCACCCCATGGATGAAGGATGTGAGGCTGCCGTGCAACTCTGTTGGGGAGCCGGTCCCTGCCATCAAGTGGACCAAGGACAGGTACCGAGGGTGCTGTCACAGCCCAGGGGCTGTCACCCTCGCTGTGCTGTGTGTGGCTGATGTGCCCTCCCCTCTCCCGGCAGTGAGGACTCTGCCATCCCGGTCACAGTGGATGGCCATCGCCTCATCCAGACCAACGGCACGCTGGTGCTGCGCTCGGTGAAAGCGGAGGACTCGGGGTACTACACCTGCACCGCCACCAACACGTGGGGCTTCGACACCATCATCATCAACCTGCTGGTCCAAGGTGAGGGGCGCTGGTCAAGGGGGAGCCTATGGTCCCATGGGTGCATCTGGGATCAAGTGGACACGCTTCATCTCCCAGACAGTGCAACGAGCCTGTGCTCTGGCTCATCCACTGCTCTTGGTGTGGTAAAGCACTGCAGGGTTGGCTCTCATGGTCCCACGCTGAGCAGGAGAGTCCTGTTGGTGTTTCCTCTTTTAGGGGACACAATACAGGGCACTTCCAGCATGTGAGGTGCTCATGGGCTTTTCCCTCCTCCCTAGTGCCCCCGGACCAGCCCCGCCTGACCGTGTCCAAGACCTCAGCATCATCCATCACACTGGCCTGGATTCCTGGGGACAATGGGGGCAGCTCCATCCGAGGTACGGCTGCTGTGAGCGATGGAGCTGGCACCAGCACCACAGCATCCACCCCAGAGCAGAGGGTGCCTCTGGTCCTGGCGCTAGGGGACAAGGCTCCTGGTGCATGTTTTCAGGCTGTGCATGCGCTTTTGTGTCTATGCCTCAGTTTCCCCCTCTTAGCAACACTTTAAAATAAGGCTGATGCTTCTTAGCTTATAGGAGGCTGTTAGCCCTAATGAGAGGGCTGCGAGGTCTTTAGGGCAAGCGATTGAAGCAGGTAACAAAGAGTGTGTCATTAATTGCTCAGGTGCCAGTGGCCAGCGCCAGCCCCAGTGGCTGCTTTGTATCCCCAGCGCTGTGCAAGTCTGATCCCATCAGGGCAGGATTCGTCCCCCCTGCGGTCCCTGTCAGGCTGGGGGGCTCCGTGAGCATCCCTGCTTTCCAGTGCCCCCTTTCTGCTCTGATTCATCTCATGAATTATACGTTGAAGCAGCTGCAGCAGAGGGGGGAGCAGGGAGCGAGGAAGGAGACCTCGCTTACAATTAATTAAAAGCATGAAAGTAATTACAAGCAAATCTCCCCAGCCAGCAGCCTTTCACTCCAGCGGACTCTGTTGATAAATTTGGTTATAATTGGATTAGAAACATTAAAACCATGCTGCATGTCCAAGGTAAATAAATAGCGGGTGGCAGGCGCCAGGGTGCCGGTGGTGTGGGGTGGCAGAGCTGGTTTTGACATGGGTGGAACAGCGCGCTGATGGGGAGTCCTGTGCCACCCTGGGAAGGTCCAGCCCTAGGGAAGCCTTGGTGCCGGGTGGGCGTGAAGAGCATCACTTCCCTTAGCAACACTCTGCTAGTGCTGAATGATGGCAGAGCTGATGAAAGGCGCACGCCTGCCTTCACATGGGTCCTTCGGCTTTGCCGCAGTGGTACCCGGGTGGTGACAGCGCACAGAGCAGCCCTGCAAGCGCTGTGCTGTGCAGCTTGTGATGCACCGTGAAGGATGAAGCCTGCTCCTCCCTGCTGTTTTTGTTCGAGGTTTGGCAAAGGAACCTGCAAGCACAGCCCACGCCGTCAATGCCCCACCAGAGTCCTGGCCTCTGTGTAGCCAAAAAGGCCAGAGCAGTTGGGCAGCAGAGATGTGCTGCCGGGGGGAGCACCAATGCCCTCGGTGCGTATCCCTTGCCCAAAGCCCGGAGCAGGAGCCTCTCCCCGGGAAACCCTGGAAGCCGTCTGCAGGCGCCTTGCTGTCAGCAGTGTAACGGGCTTGTTCACCTGGGACACGATGTGCTTCCTAATACTCCTAATCACGGGAGAGGAGGCGGTGCGCAGTGACAGAGGCAACTTCCTAGCAGCTTCCCAAGGGAGCCAGTTAATTCTGCCTTTCCCTTTATAGCCTCGCACCGCTCAATCACGTTTCACACTCCTGTTTATAACAGAGCAAAGGGGCTGTGCCGGGTCATGGGGGCTGAGGCAGAGCGCTTGGGAGGTGCCCTTGTGCCTCTTACAGTGGCTCCTGCCTTGGCCTGTGTGCTGAGCAGAGGGAGGAGATGAATTGACCTCTATTCAGGATGCGGGCAGCGTCCTGCAGGGCAGCAGCTCACCCCATTAATGGTTTTGAGCTAACTGTGACCCATGTCAGTAGTATAGGAGCGCGGGGCTGTGCTTCCATCACCATTCATGTGCGCACGGTTGGGCAGGAACTGGTGTGTAACAGGCACCTTGGACCTGCAAGTGTGCATTGGACTTGGCCATGGGATGTCCCCAAGGCAGGCACAGGGTACCCCTTCTTTTTCCCTGCCTGGAATCATAGACGCAACAAGGAGGGAAAAGACCCTTAAGATCATCAAGTGCAACCTTGTGTGCCTGGGGGTGACCACCCCATCCTTGCTCCCGCAGGCTTCGTGCTCCAGTACTCCGTGGACAACAGCGAGGAGTGGAAGGACGTGTTCATCAGCTCCTCGGAGCGCTCCTTCAAGCTGGAGAGCCTCAAGTGTGGCACTTGGTACAAGGTGAAGCTGGCGGCCAAGAACAGCGTCGGGGCTGGCCGCATCAGCGAGATCATCGAGGCCAAGACCCATGGCAGAGGTGAGCCTGTCCCGTGGGCTCCCTGCGGTGCCCTCCCTCCCGCATCCCTCCTGACGGCTGCTCTCCCACAGAGCCCTCCTTCAGCAAGGACCAGCACCTCTTCACCCACATCAACTCCACGCACGCCAGGCTGAACCTGCAGGGCTGGAGCAGCGGGGGCTGCCCCATCACCGCCATCGTGCTGGAATACCGGCCCAAGGGCAACTGGGTCTGGCAGAGCCTGCGCACCAACAGCTCCAGCGAGGTGTTCCTGACGGAGCTGCGCGAGGCTACGTGGTACGAGCTCCGCATGAAGGCCTGCAACAGCGCCGGCTGCGGCAACGAGAGCGCGCAGTTCGCCACGCTGGACTACGACGGCAGTGAGTGGGGCCGGGGTGGGCGCCGTGGCGAGGAGGGGGCTCCCGTGGCACTGACCGTGCGCCCACCCGCGCCCTGCCACAGGCACCATCCCGCCCATCAAGTCTGCGCAAGGGGAGGGGGACGACGTGAAGAAGCTCTTCACCATCGCCTGCCCCGTGATCCTGGCCACGCTGGGAGTGGCGCTGCTCTTCATCATCCGCAAGAAGAGGAAGGAGAAGCGGCTGAAGAGGCTTCGAGGTGAGGTGGGATGCGTACGGTGCATGGGGCCAGGGTGCAGAGCTGTGCTCTCCTGGACTGGCTTGGTACATAGAATGGTTTGGGTTGGAAAGGACCTTAAGATCATCTGCTTCCAACCCCCTGCCATGGGCAGGGACACCTCACACTAATCCATGGCACCCAAGGCTCTGTCCAACCTGGCCTTGAACACCGCCAGGGATGGAGCATTCACAGCTTCCCTGGGCAACCCATTCCAGTGCCTCACCACCCTCACAGTAAAGAACTTCTGCCTTATATCCAATCTAAACTTCCCCTGTTTAAGTTTGATCCCATTCCTCCTTGTCCTGTCACTAATTCCCTAATGAAGAGTCCCTCCCCAGCATCCTTGTAGGCCCCTCAAAGCCTCCTAAACCAGCCTAAAAAAAAAAAAACCCTTTAAAGAGTCCTTAAACAGCTTAAAACACCTTAAAACCCAACCAACCCAAGCCCTTTCCCTCTTGTTTGTGTCTCCTGCACAGATGCCAAGAGTTTGGCTGAAATGCTGATCAGGTAGGTCTGAGTGAGCTGCAGGTGGGGGGTGAATGCTGGGTGGCGGGGGCCGTCCTTAATGCTTTTAAGCCCAGGTTCAGCCCTGCCTCCCCATCAGCCCTCCTTGGGCTCAGAGCTGGAAGGTTGTGCTGGTGTCTCCATAGCACAGCAGCTCCTGGCTGCCCAGAGCTGAGCCCCGGGTGGGCTGCTGGTGCCAGCCCCAGCCCTGCTCTCCCCAGTAACGGCCGGGTGTGCGTCCCCTCTTACCTCACAGCAAGAATAACCGCAGCTTCGACACGCCGGTGAAGGGGCCCCCGCAGGGCCCCCGCCTGCACATCGACATCCCGCGGGTGCAGCTCCTCATCGAGGACAAGGAAGGCATCAAACAGCTGGGTAAGCGCCCTGTGTTCCCTGCGCCACGGAGCCCCTGCCCGCAGAGGGGACGTGGGCTGCCATGCCATGGCCCTGAGGAGCCTGGGCTGTCCCCTGGGGCAGGCAGGACGCAGCCTGCGGGTCGTGCTCCCCTTGTGTTGCTGCCATCTCCGTGGCTCCATCTTGTGGCTGGAGGCAAATCCCCCATCCCTGCGTGTCCTGGGGAATCCAAGGGATCTGAGCCCCAGCTCTTCGCGCAGGGGATGACAAAGCCACGATCCCAGTGACTGACACGGAGTTCAGCCAGGCGGTGAATCCCCAGAGCTTTTGCACGGGCGTCTCGCTGCATCATCCTGCTCTGATCCAGAACACGGGGCCCCTCATCGACATGTCTGACATCCGCCCCGGCACCAGTAAGTGACTGCGGCTGGCTTGCTGGGAGCAGCTTGTGGGTGAGCCACAGCCCCCTGAGTGCCCTCTGGCAGCTCCCTGTGACACCAGGACCTCTGTGCCTTAGACCCTGTGTCAAGGAAGAGCGTCAAGTCTGCGCACAGCACCCGCAACCGCTACTCCAGCCAGTGGACCCTCACCAAGTGCCAGGCATCCACGCCGGCACGGACCCTCACCTCGGACTGGAGGACAGTGGGCTCCCAGCATGGCATCACCGTCACCGAGAGCGACAGCTACAGCGCCAGCCTCTCTCAGGACACGGGTACGGCAGCACCGGGAGCTCCCTCAGTAGCAGCATCGTTGGGGTACATGGGCTCGTCAGTGGTGCCCAACCCATGAGTTTGGGGTGACAGCGGAAGCAGAGTTTGCTGTTAGTCGGGGGTGATGGAACCATGGCTTCCAGTGCAACGTTACTGGCTGAAAGCAGCAGCACTGACACACGTGCTGGTGTTTCTAGTTAAGACTCTGAGCACTGTGATGAATTGTCCACATGCAGGTAATGTGCCCTTGGCCCTTGTGCTCTCTGTGAGCAGCTGGCAGTGGTGTCCCCTGTCCTCCTGCCTCTGCTCTGAGCCTTTGAGCTCCAAGGAATCTGATGGGAGGAGAGCATGTGTATGCGCAGGTCTCCTGGTCCCCTCCAGAAGCTCTATGGTGGTTCCCGAGCAGCACGGTCATGGCCTGCTCTGGGGACAGGTGGCCATTCTCGCAACTACAGCAGTGCGGAAAACGGCATTCCCGGGCTGGGGAGAACTTCCCAGGTATGTGATGCATCCTCTCCTCCACAGACAAGGGGCGGAACAGCATGGTGTCAACGGAGAGTGCCTCCTCTACCTATGAGGAGCTGGCACGCGCCTACGAGCACGCGAAGCTGGAGGAGCAGCTGCAGCACGCCAAGTTCGAGATCACCGAGTGCTTCATCTCGGACAGCTCCTCGGACCAGATGACCACGGGCACGACCGACAACGCCGACAGCATGACCTCCATGAGCACCCCGTCCGAGCCCGGCATCTGCCGCTTCACCGCATCCCCACCCAAGCCCCAGGACAGCGAGCGGGGCAAGAGCGTGGCTGTCCCCATCCCGCACCGCGCCAGCAAGAGTAAGTAGCGCAGATGTGTACCCATGCTGCGTAATGCAGAGACAAATACACCAATTAAACACTCTGGAAGAGAGTTCCTGTGCAGAGCAGGAGAGGGGAAGTTCAGGTTAGACATAAGGAAGAAGTTCTTTACTGTAAGGGTGGTGAGGCACTGGAATGGGTTGCTCAGGGAAGTTGTGAATGCTCCATC
>WYDI02029383.1:0-11197 GCA_009867235.2 Psittacus erithacus | reverse complement strand
CAAAGAATGTTCTCTACCCTTTGTCTTGTTCCTTCTTGACACATGTATGGTTTTGTTTGGTTAAAGATCAACTTGGCAGTTTGCTTCAGTTAACAATCAGTAAAACAATTATACTCCTACCATTTCCCCCCTTTTAGAACTTTTCAAGGCCTTTGAGCCTTTTGATATGTTTCAACTTTAGTTTTGTCAATAGCAACATATACTCTTGCCATATTTCATGTGATGATTTTCTTAATACATCCCAAAGCAATCCCAAATAATATAATGATTACAATAATTACAATTATTGTTTGCAACAAACTAGCAAGACAACCAGTAAGCTAAAATCTGAGTCCATGTAGTATTTTGTTTCGACAAGTGGCTTCCGCTGTCCTGGTATTATTTCAAACCCCAGGTACATAACTTGTTGTCACATAATTTGAGCCTTTTCTCAAGATACTTTATAACCTCCTTGGCGCAAAAAATTTAAAGGCTAATGTTAGTTCCACACATTTCTCATTAGTTTCTGTCGCCAACAAAATGATTTCTACATATTGCAAGACCAAACCTTCTGGATTATCTTTCTTCTGCACTTTAAATTCTCTTGCCACTTAGTTTCCAAAAATTGTTGTACTGTTCTTGAACCCTTCAGCTAGAACGGTCCAGAAAAGTTAGGTCTTGCAACCAGTCTGAGGGTTTTCCCACTCAAAAGTGAAAATGGTTTGGCTTTGCTGATCAAGAGGTATTCAAAAGAAGGCATCCTTTAGATCTATTACTATAAACCACTGATGATTTTCTGTGAGGGATGTTAATAAAGTGTAAGGATTGGCAATGACAGGGTGGATATCCTGAATTACTTGATTAATAGCCCCCGGATCTTCACTAATCTATACTTGTTTGTTCCAGGCTTTTTTAACAAGCAGGACAGGAGTGCTGTACTTTGAATCCCATTCTATAAATCCAAATTTCTTAAAATTTTCTATCAAACCCTTTATTCCAGTTCTTGCTTCTAATTTTAAAGGACATTTTTTTCTGTCTCACCAGTCTTGATCCAGGTTTTAGGGTAATGCTTACAGGTTGAGCTCGCTGGGAATGTCCTGGAGTTCCGCTAGCCCAAATCAGGGGTGTTACTGCATTTTCTACTTCCTCTGGTACTCCTTCAAGATTATTTGGTTCAATTTTTCCCTGCAACATAAAAGTCCTTGCCTCGATGGCTTTAGTCTCGGGTACCAATAACTGTACTTCTCCCCCTATAAATATAATTTGAACATCCAATTTACGTAACAGGTCTCTTCTCAGGAGGGGTATTGGGAATTTAGGCACATAGAAAAACTGATGACTTAACTATAGCTTGCCAAATTCAAAATTAATGCGGTTAAAGAAAGTCCATTCTTCCAGTTTTCCAGTCGCACCCGCAATGATCACAGCTTCTTTGCTTAGACTACCTTGCCTGGTATTTATAACTGAAAATGACTGTATCTAATAAAAAACACTTCTTGTTTCTCCAGTTCCAATGTAACCAGGGGTTCAGCTGGGGTCTGTTCCCCTGGTCCTCCTCATTGTTGACTTAAGGAGTTTCAATGCTCCTTCCCCAGACAGCCTTGGAGGGCATTCTCTCTTCGAATGTATACACTTGCCCTCAGTGACTGCCATATTGCATGAATTTTGCCTCAGTTAAAGGAACCTCTCCCATTTGCTTTCAGTGTTTCAATATACATTTTAAGGGAGATTTCAGGATATCCTCCCACAGTTTAGACCCACTTGTCCCATTTCTTAGAACTCCTAGGGACACCACAAATTATTCTTGTATCAATTACACCATCAATAGATTAAATTGATTTTTACCTCAACAGTAGGACCTGGTGAATTCCTTTTTCCAATGTAACAGTCAATAAGATGAGTCTTCTCCTATCAATTTCACCTTTCTGATGTGTATTATTAAAACATTTTTTCAAGAATGCTGAAGTATTAATGCCACAACTGCAAGTCTGGCTACTACTTAGGAAGAAGAAATACCATTCAGCATAATAGCAGGATGTAAACAGTGCTAGATGTCACACAAAACAATGCCTCCAGACATTACTGACAGTATCTAGAAAGGGGGTAGCTGCTTTGCTGCTGTTTTCTTCAAACTATATATATTAGACAGCAGATTAATGCCTCATGGTAACATACTTTAAATAGTGGAGTAAAAAAGCCCAAATTCAAATAACCTCATTTAATACTACTGCAATGTGTCACACATTTTTAGTACTTCTGTGGTCCTTACACTGGTATCTGCAGAGCATAAACTGTCAAGTTTTTACCCTTAGAATGTCTCATGACAGCAGATGCCCAGTATCAGTGAGGCCACACAGAAAGTTTTGTGAAAGGCCACAACTTTTTACCTCTGTTCTTAGTTCTCAGCTTGTGTCCTAAGCTAGTGCAAACCTTTCTGCATAACATTATAAAAGAAAAATACAAAAAATATACAAAAATGCATGATGTAAAATTGTAATTTTTTTTATTATTTAATGTAAATTTTATACTTTACCAAAAGTACTTCTGTTCTTTGCTTACAAAGCTAAAAATGTATCTGGATCACTTGCAAGTCAAATAGAGATATCAGATGAAAAAGAACATTTTTCAATGACCGGTTACCTGAGTTACAGTGCAATATTTCATTTCAGACAGTATTGCTCTTAAGACCTTTTACAGTAAGAAATAATAAGCTTTTTCAATTCAAAACTGAAATCAGTTCTTCTAATAAATTTAAGAATTCTCATGAACCAAAACCATGAAATATCTTACATAACGTACACTATACATTTTTGCTTGCCTCTGTAATAAATTAATACCCTGGATGACTTAAATATTAGCAAAAATATTTACAAAACCAACATAAAACACATTATAAATTTTTTTCAAAGATACTTCACTTCTTAGAAACAGTTTGGTACCAAGAGTGAGATTTCAAGTCTTACAAAATTGTTTCTAACTTATTTAAATTCATGAAGGTAAATAAATAACATTGAATTATACAAACAAATATTAATGTCCTCCTATGGGATTATGCAGTGAAAGGGTGCACCTCTTCTTGTGAGTAACCAAGATCCTTCAGATACCTGGAAGTCAGAAATCAAGTTTGCAATATTAGTATTTGGAGAACAAATACAGCTAAACCTTAACTTCAACACCACTATCTTATTTTTATTCAGACATGCACAATGCAGTTTACCTTCGCAAATACATTTAGAAAAACAATTCAAGCCCAGGAGCTCATATGTACTTTAAGGATACTGAAAAGAAAAAAATCTAAAAATAAATAGAGATATCACTTGCATTATCTCAGATTTCTGAAGCGTTAGCATAATTAATGGCCAATTCCACCCTCCATTAGATCCATGCACCTTACTTCAGCAGGGCTGCAGAAATGCAAGCGATGTCTATATTGGTTCAATATTTTGAAGTTGGGCAAGACACACAGAGAGGGCCTTTTATCTTCAAATATATGGCATATAAAATAAAGAAAGTATTAGGTACAGACGTAAATAAATACATTAATTTAAAAAAATTAAGAAGGGCTTGTGACAGAACAACTGCTTTGAATTTTACTTTTTATAACTCCATCTGTCAAGCTAACACCAACACAGAAAGCTTATTTCCTATTACAGCAACTTTGCTATGAACATCAAATTAAAAGCAGCATCTAAAACCCTGGGGAAAAAGGGTTAAAGAGACGCTCTTAGAAAGTTTTGGACAACTTACTAGAGCCCATGAAATTACATATTGCTGATATTTACTTAGCTACATACTAAATAAGCTCCTCAAGTATGATGCCAAGTGTTTTTTAATTTTAAAACAAAACAAACAAAAATAACAAAAAAAAAAAAACAACCAAAACAAAACAAAAAACCCCAAACCACACAAAACCAGAAAACCACCCCCAAACCACCAGTTTTCTTTCAAAGCAGAAAGCATAAGGCCATTTTTGAAAGACTACCAAGTAAGAAATGCTATAGGTTAGATAATAGGTTAGATAATCTAGCAGGTTAGATAATCAGATTTTTAAAACTTCCTCATTCTCTAGTTCATCATTTAAAATACTCACTGTACTCCTTGTTCTGTAAAAGGTGTTGGACCACAGATGCAGATAAGGACTTTGGAGTCTTTTCTGCTTCTTTTCACAAACTCAGAGAGAAGAGATGAAGAAATCATCCCCTGTTTACCCACCCAGTCCCTTCTTGGTTGTGAGAGAACGAACTGAACCTCAAACCTGGTAAGCAGAAGAATATTTCATAAATAATCACCCCTGATTAGAAAAAATCTGCTACACAAAATGCTAGTGACCAAAATACTGGTGTTTCCTAAGATTACTTTCCTGTTCTGCTCAGCTCCCATTGCACAGCATCAGATCTCACAGACATTCAGTTATTGCTACTGACCAAGTTAATCAAATCACCTCCAGTATTGTGTATTTAATTATTCAATACAACCTTTCAATCTTAAAAATGTTAGCGGTAGCTGCATATTTCACTTTACAAAGAAAAACAGCTGGTACCACTTGATACTAAGGCACAGATTTTACTGTTCTGTTATTCCCTTATACAAACGTTGGTGTAGCTCAATGTACAAGTGATGAAATAAGAACACTTTGCCCAACTTCTGAAAATGTCAGTACAATTTCATTCATGAGAAAATACTGTAACTGGTTTCAAAAACTCACTAACAGTAGTTACTGAGTAAAAAACCAAGGATTCATGTATCTGAGGCTCCTACTGAAAGGGAGAAAGGGTTTTTACTGTAAATTTGCACAGTATCTAGACTATGAAGTTTTGAATGTGCCAGACATCAGCAGGCTATGAAATAATTGATTCTTCACTTCAGTGTTGTGAAGGAACAAGTGAAATGAAAGCTCATACAATTTCAGATAACAATTAAGTAAACCTAATGTACAGTAAACAAAATGTACTTCTATCATGTGAAATCTAGGCAGTGACAATTTATCTAGGGATAAAAGCAAGAGTACTGAAATTAAAAGGCAACCTGGTATTCCTGTGTCTCCTGATAAGAGCTATGGCCTGCTAAACTAAGTTGACTTTTCAGGTGCAGCAGTGCATTTTAATCTGCAATTACATTCTAATGAAGGAAAAAATGCAACAATTCAAATTTAAATGCAACAATTCAAAACCAGAAATTATAAATGAAAGTAACTGGCCTAATTTAAACTCTCAATTTCTAGATAAATATTTTCTCAACTAAGTGACACCAAAGAGACTTTTTAAGACTTCTTGAAATCCAGAATGTTGCTCCCAGGGGTACGCTATCCTTCTCTAGCACTCCTGTACTTCTCTTTGCATATCTGTATTTTTTATTGCTAAGGCTAATTTTCTTCACCTTCAAAATCCTTCTCAGACAGACCCAAAGATCATCTCATCTAACGTGTAGTCTCCAACAAACACCTATTAAACACTGTCAAATCAAATCTCTGTCTGTCTATGGGACTTACAGATTCTAATGACACAGCCTGCTGCTATGCATCTGTAACCAATGTAAGCACATCTTACACTCCCTAGGTCTCATTAAATTCTTGGCTAAAAGTTTCCAGAATCAGAATCTGTCTTTGTGCCAAAGCTGTACAGTTAGTCTAAACCTCAAGACTTGCTCTCCTATTCACTTAGATGGTACAAGCTGTTTTCCGGAGTACTTTTAAATACCTTTCATCTTTAAGAGCTAATTGCTCTAGTTGGTTTCTCCAAAGTATGTCATCTTCTGTTCTGTTGAAGAAGATTAGCTTCACTGTCCTTAAAAAAAACCAAAAAAACAAAAACCCCAAAATTAACTGCTGTTTCTCTATTTGAAACACGTTAAAGAATCAGAACTTACTGCATTATACAGAAGCCTTTAACTTACATTTTTTCTTTGTTTGTTCGCAACTCTGCAATCCTCAGGTCTTTCTGCCACTAACCCAGTATAGTTCTTTTTATCTGATGTACCTGAAAGTCTGTTGGACTTATGACCTGTCTTCTAAATGTCGTAACCCTGCCTGTGGTTGCAACCTCTAGTTCAGGAACTGCTTCCCTAAGAAAAAAAAAGTTTCTTGAAGTTACTAAGACCTGACTGAAATGACAGTATAGCTTGTCAAATTTTATCTAGTGGTTTCTCAGTATTGCTTGGGCATTACAATTAGTCACCTTTTTAATATTACATTCACCAGGTTCTACAGGTGAAACTGGAATTTCAAGGTTTTGTCAGCATTAATTTCATAAAGATGGAATCTAAACACATAAAAGTAAGAGAAAATTAGCTGTAAGACCGAACTGTAGTTCTGTACTAGGTTATCTTAGTCCTACTTTGTTTGTTGATTTATAAAATCTATTTACCTGAAAGTTATTGCTTATAGGCATTATATTTGAGTGGAAAAAACAACAGCCACTTAAAGCCCTGTGGAATGCAGTTCAGGAACTGCTTGCATTTAACAGCACGTTGTCTGTCTCATATCAGCTGTCCCTAGGGTATTAAGTCTGTCATTAGTAATAAATAAGTTAGGTTTGTGTGACTTCGTTAAATTGTAGATTCTGTTTTGTAAAGTCAGTCTTTTTGTGTTTTACCTCCGCTGTAGCATAAAAATCTGAAGGGATAGTAGCACTGACCTTAATGACAGAGCATGTATTTATGTTCACATGGGTACCTGGCAGCTAAGCCTGCTGGTCCTGCATGCCACACAGCCTTGCAGTTCCAGTTCTGTAACACGGCACTCCACTACGCAGTGTCCCCTTTCCATGTAGCCAACCTTGCTTCTAAGAAACTAGGGCTAGACACAGTATGCTTATATAATGAAGTATGACTTATATGATGATGCTTACTACTAATTCCCATCACCTCCTCCTCCGTACCTTGCAGAGAGCCATCTTTCACACATGCACATCACAAATGCTAGGGCTTTTGCAAAGAGTTCATGATCTCCAGCTGCAATTTAAATGCCTTTATTCTCCCAATCAGAAGATACATTTTTCTGACTCCTAACTTTTTACCCTTTTGCAGTTTGGTAGCACTTCAAGGTACCAAGAAATTTCTTACAAACTACATTAGATGGCAAAGAACAGAGATCATCTTCTATTTAGGAGAAGCATGTTTTGTTTTCTGGTGCCAAAATGTAAAACTGAGGTATGACTGCTATATGTAATACACATCATCAGTAGTGTTACCGAGAGAAAGAAGTTCCACATTTGCTACAACTGAAAATAAGTTACAACGCAGAAGCTTTAGAAAACTTGTATGGAACAACACAGCCCCAAATCAGCTATGCTGCATCTTTAAATAACTAAAATCATCTTATTCAGAAGTAAACAGGTGCCAAAAGTCCAAGTCCCTAACGTTTCCCAGGGCCTACTTTCATGAAAACATGGAAAATAAAGCTCTCTTCAAGAACGTAGTGCTGTCAAACCTAGCATGGTACACCACAGCATCAAGTGTTACTCAGGTAGGGAATACAATAACATGTGCAAAGGAAAGGCATGCATTTTGTTCACTGGGCACCCAAGGAGAGAAACTGGTTATTTGGAGAATAATGCTTTGAGACACCCTTATTGATACCTCCCAGTGTAGATAAATATATCTGCTGCAGTACTGCTCAGTACTCAGCACTATGAAAAGAACAGAAAACCCCAAACTTGGAATGAACTGACAACAGTTTTGTGAGAAACAAGGGAGAAAAGAGCTAAAAGGAAGAGGTGGAGATTTAGATATGGTCCCCACCAGTACAGAAGAGCTGGTTGAGAGAATGATGACAGAAGTTAGGTAACAAACTAAAAACTTCATCAGCTCTTTGGAAAAAATAAGGAGAATCTAACATACTGGAATCTACTTCAAGGGATGTAGATTTCAATGAGCTGAGAAAACTGGTGAGCAAAGTGTTGTGGGACACCATATTAAAAGTGAGTATGAGAACAGAATGGTAATTTAAGAATGAAAAGCTGGGGATAAACAAGACACAGCTATCAAAGAGAACCGTGAATAAACTATAGGCATCCTATAGTTACCTGAGAAGAACATTAGCCCTGTACATAGTGTTTAGTGCCCTTGTGCCTCAGTCTTTCAAGAAATGTATCCATCTGATTGCAGTTATAAAACACCAGTAAAAAGGAGCAAAAATCTGATCTTATAAAGGATAAAACAGCACTGAGGACTGAAATTCTTCTAAAATGAATACTTTGGCCAAATACAACTTGGCCTGTAAGAGAAGAAAAAAAGCTGAAGGAAGAGCATTATGACTTCACGCACGAAAGGATACTGCAGACAGGAAGAGAACAAATTGCTTTCCACTTTTACCACAGGCAAGAAATCACAGAATTCAAAGACAACAGGGAGACTTTGGCTAGATAGCAAGACTAGAAATCCAATGATCCAAGCCTGTTACATGTTGCACAGCAAATGCTGCTTAGGGAAACCGCAGCTTCTGCAGCATTTGCTGTGCAGCCCCAGAGGTTCAACAGTGCTCACCCAGCACTACAGAGGCCCCTTCTGCACCCTCAGGTGACAAGTCACTTATTATTCAAATCCTTCCTCAACTTTCTGCAATTCACATTCTGATGTGTGCAATCCAAGTTTATGGTAATCACTACTTTTCACAGTAAGACAATTTAATGCAAATTATATATATACTGTTTATATAGACATATAATTCACATATATAAATATTTAAGAACACACACACACATATTATGTAATATTTTCCCAAAAGAGAAAGCAAAGGTTAAGGAGCAAATATAAGGCCAAGAAACTAAGATGCTTAAAGCAGTCAGAGAAGCAAAGTTTTAAGTATCTGAATATAAACAGAACCTGTACCAAATCAAGTCATTCCAGCCCCTAACAAACCTCAAGGGCAAGGAGGAAAAATTCATTTACTTCAACTAGTAAGAAAACAGATATTGCTGCATCCCAAACTAACTGTGAGCATAAAGTTCCCATCAGAAATTGTGCTGAAGAGAGTTAAAATCAGCCACTCTGGTCACCTTTCAAGGACAGAGTAGAAACAAACACTGTCTGTGCAGAAGCAGTATTTCACACACATTACCTATTCTGTTTATTCTAATTACTGACGAAGTGTCAAGATTTGCATCTTTTATTTTGCTCCCATTAGCTTTGTTTTCATATTATCACAACTACTTTTATCTCCCCTCAAAAAAGAAAAAAAACAATAAAATTATTCTAAATTCACTCAGTAATGCTTCCCAAGCGCTTTGTCAGATGACAGATTTACTTTTTGGATTCACAGAGCTGCTTTGGAAAAGCCAAACAGAACGCAGTCTTGCTGCTCACGAAATAGGATTATATGTAATTGCTGAACAATAAACAATACAAGAATAATGCCTGGGTTTAGACTTTTTTTAGAAACAGATTTCTGCAGTATATGTCATCCTTTTTAGCTTTACTACAAAGACTAGTGTCCAAATAATCTCTCTATGCTGCTTCAAAATGTGCTTCATAAAGGTACATAATGAACCAAAACATTCTGTGCTTATATTGAATAGAACTCAGTATCAGAAATTAATCTCCATTACAAGAGTCCAAATTCAAAGCTACAGGAAAATAGCAGCATGTCTATTGGACTCTCCTCCGCAACCGCTTTAAAGGCTTTAACAGCTTAAATCCAGTTAAGTTGTATTTTTCATTTTTATACTCTCCCAAATTACAACAGTTGACATTGACAAAAATGTAATCTGCCAAGAAATTATACAAGATGCGATCCTAGAAGAATATTTTTTCTAAAAGCAATGCAAGCACACCTTACCTCTGTCAAAGGATACCCCTGCAGTAATTCCTTGCACTTCCCTTTGAAATGGAGCAATTGTACACTCTCTTACAGTTGTAAATGGACAATCAGATCAAGTAGAAGTACTAGTTCTGGGATTCTGAAGGACATTAGGGGCCAAAACAACCTGTTCACTTGACTAAGAACAAGCAATGCTTCCTTCTCTAGGCTTTACAAGTAGAGTGCAGAATACATATGCAATACATACCTTTCTACGCATTTTAATATACTTAACGCTATGCTTACATAAGCTGCACTTTTGTGAAAGCTGGAACTCGTCTGGTAAAAATGCATTACAGTTGCTTGTCAGGGGAAAAGAATATAAAAATATGCTAGCTATTCTAACAGATTAAAGAGAAGCCCTAGCTAAACAGTTGCAAAACACCTCAGTTCAAAAAACAGCACCTAAAATGAAATATTTCAATACTGAAAAAAGCACTCAAATGCAAAGCTAGTTAAAAAAAAGAAAAGCAAACCAAAACCCTTCAGAGCGAGTTCATTTGTATTACAACTAAAATCCAAAATATAAATCAGTCCATTTTATTGATGGTAGCCGAGAATCAAGTAAGTATAAGTTGCCGAAGACTCTGTTCAACAGACTCTTCCCTAAAGCATGCCAGCTTTTTGCATAAATTGAAGAAAAATGGTTGCATAGCGCTTTATTTTGTTAATCATTTCATTAACAACAAGGCTTGCCCACTATGTTTCATCCTTCCTTTGAATTACTCTATTTTAGGATTAAATCATAAAAGTGTACGTACCGGAGGCAACTAACTTCGGTCAGAGCAAAATTCAGCAGTTTAACCATTGGTGTGAAGCCTGTGCCTGCTGCCAATAAAAACAGATCTTCTGAAGTTTGAACCTGTGACTTCTTGAAGCTACCTTCAGGACTGCTCACAGAAATATAGTCTCCTTTATTAAAAAAAATAAATAAATAAAAGGTGAACACTAATAAGGAAACAGGCTAATCAGTATTATGGTGTTTTTCAAGGCCATTTCATACTGCCTTCATCTCAGTATTAGGGTTCCTTTCAGAAAGGTATATTTTATACAAGGATCAAGGACTCTTGTTAAAAGAAGAGATATTCAATTAAAACATATTGTCTTGATGCATTTTACACTATATGAGCTCATAAACATTTGTGAAATTGGGTGCAAAAAATCAACCTCGGCATCTGAAATGGAAAAGGAAGTACATCTGAAGTTACATAAAACAGACCTAGTTTTCCTTATTCAAAAGTACAAAAAAGTTGTTCTATAGAGTATATACTATCAAAGTGATCAACTATAATGTGTGATAGAGTTGACATATCTGAACAGTTAAACATGAACATATTTGGATGATCAGACAGGAGAGCTTTATGTAATGGACAGCTAGTTACAGTAGGGGCATAGAAAATAAGATTTTTAAAAAGTTATAAATAT
>WYDI02029382.1:0-19938 GCA_009867235.2 Psittacus erithacus | reverse complement strand
ATACCTTAGTTACTGGACTGTTCTTATCTCAACCCGTGGGAGTTACATTCTTTTGATTCTCCTCCCCATCCCTCCAGTAGCCAGGGGGGTGGGGAGAGACGGGGAGAGGAAAGGGGGAAAGTGAGAGAGAGACTGCGTGGTTTTTCTGTGTTATGGCTGGGCTTAAACCACGACAGCATCACAAGAGGTTACTTCTATGAATGGCAATCCATACAGGCATCAAAAGCCACAGCATCTAAAACTGAATTTGTTGAAAAGATTTTAAAATTGTTGAGGATGTTTTGATTTAAGGACAATTTGACCAGTGGTCAAGGTTGTAGACTATAATCATGGTCATAAGTGAGACTTTAGCCCTGATACCAGTAGCACTTATTGTTCCTAGTTTCCCATTAGCAAGCCAGATTGTTTTAAAATGAAGCCTAGTTACACAGATTTTTTTAAAGCATTGCAATGGTCTTGACTTGTGCAATGAAGAACAAGAGAGAATAGAGGTCTCCCCATGTGTCTATCTGTCTAGGCCACCAGGGGGGACTCATTCCTCATCTATATCATCTACTGAATCAAGTATCTGAAAAAACCCACCTGCTCTTGAACCAGGCCTAGAATGCCACAGAGTTCAGCAGAGAACTTGTCTTCATTCATGTTAAAAGAGCTTTTATATTAAATCTTGTAAATCTACAATGCTCTTTCCAGTCTGCCCATGTACTTCAGCCACCCAGTGCGCTGTGCAGCGAAGCAGGTACAACTATTGTTTGAAGAGGGATGTGCTTTCAGCTAGATAATCATATGTATCAATAGAGTACAGCCAGTACCATCTCATGCCCATCTCAAATTGACCTGTGACTTTTGCTACACCTATTGGACTGCCAGAAGACTTATCAGAGGCTTGGTTTCTTATTGATCAGGCTCCACATAAGTAGCCACGGCTTTGTGGTTGAAAGGAGCCTTTTTTGACCATACGTGCACAATGTGGTTCTTCTTTAGTGGCTGCTTCATCGCTCCTTAGTGGCTGTTGCATCGCTCCATTTCTTT
The DNA here is from genome assembly GCA_009867235.2 of Psittacus erithacus. Classification (NCBI taxonomy): domain Eukaryota; kingdom Metazoa; phylum Chordata; class Aves; order Psittaciformes; family Psittacidae; genus Psittacus; species Psittacus erithacus. Next base: position 18,906 of record WYDI02029382.1, on the reverse strand, counting down.
TTTTCCTCAACTATTACATCCTACTCTATTTAAATTTCGCTGCGTATTTTACTATTTTTAAGCAAAGTCTGGCCATTTTGAAACAGAACTGTATTATTGCTATGATCACAAAGGGTCTCTATGTTTCATAGCATCCTATTAAATAACAGCAAAAATCTGTGTGTGATGTATGTGTTCTGGAGATCCGTCAGGAAAATTGTGTAATTTTGAATTCCCACTTAAAAGATAAAGGTTAGATTTTTCTTTCAGTCTTGACCTCTGTGAGGCCAGTGGGACTCTTTTTTGTGGTCTGTAGAAAGATTTGGAAATACTGAAAAGAATTCTCCAGCCATATTAAATGTCTAAATTTTCATCTTACTTTGTGAATTATTACATGTATTAGCTCATTAAAGTTGACACTTTTAGGTACTTTTAATTGAATTCTCACCTTCCCTAACTAGTCTTGAACTCCCCCCATCTTCTGGGTGCATCAGTCATGTTTTTGTGCATGTCACTAGTCCCAAGTTAGCTTTTGCATTGCATATTCAGGCTTCTGAAAACTGATTTTTTAATCTTTTGCACTTTATAATATGTAAAACATCACCCTGGTGTGCACAGAATTTATGAGAATAAAAACTTTTAGCACTGTGTTGGGCAGTGGGAAGAGTCATAACAATTGATTAAGTTATAATTGTTGTAAGCAATTTTTCTCGAGTTTCTGGTTTAGCACAAAACTAAATACCAGTCTATTGTATTTATTGCTTCTTTCTCATAAAAAATAGAATTTCTGACCTAAAAGGAGCCTGCAGACATACAAATCAAGAAGGTAATGCATGAGAAAATAATTTCTGTAAGTCATTCTTCTATATATTCAGTAAGTTTCTGTATTTTATTATATTCAGAAAAAAAAAAAGTAATTGTTTTTCCTGTCAGATGGTGACTGTGCTCTCTTAAATGTGGTATTAGACTTTTTTTGATCTGTTTTTGTAGTTGGGACTAGCAGTATTGCTGGGTTTCTGCAGTAAAAGCTGATCCAGATTTGGGTCACAGAACTGGTATAGCAGATACAGAAAAAATATGTTATTCTTTGTGTGTTGCACTACCAGACAGAAGTAAGAGAGTGTATCTAATACAAAAGTGCTTGAAGAGTTTTTGGTTTGGTGTTTCAAACAAGAGTGCCAAAATGTAGAACCTGGACTTTTTCAACATGCCAGGGTAAAATTGGGTTCCTAACCTAGCTTCAGTGGTGACAAGCAGATTCCATGTTCTTATAGAAACATCCAAGTGACAGTCTGACAGCTTTTGTTGTTCACTGTCTCATGTTCTGTGTCAGCCTGGACCCAAGCCTGTGCACTGCATTGTCACAACAGTCAGAGGTTGGGCTTTGTGCCCTTGGGCAATTGTTGAGCACAGCTTCCCCAGGAGACACTGTGAGCAAGAGTATGGGATAAGGTCACAGAGGGAGGCTGATGTGGGACTTACCAATTGTAATTCTATGAATTTTTAAGACTGCTTTCACTAAGAAGTAAAACTGTGATAGACACAGCTTTGAAGATGGGTAGCTGACTGTGCAGGACATCAGTGGTTCTACTTAGCAATGTGCAAGACAATTGCATTCAGCTCCTGCATTTACCTCCATTTGGAAATACATCATCTAATTACGCTCCTCCAGAGTGCTGGTGTGTTCTTAAAGCATGGCAGGCTTTGTGAGAAATTCGTACTGGAAACTTGTGAGAGTTATTGAATATCATATCAATAAAAAAGTAGACTTAGTCTTCATAATGTGTGGATTTTTCTCTTCTTTAGTATGTACAGGAATCTCTGTGAGTGTTTGAAATTATGCTTTAACAAAAGTTACATCTGATGAGTCAACAAAACTTGCCCTTTATGTGCTTCTGGTAATCATAATTTTGCTTCTCTTCACTTCCCCTTTTCACACAGTTTTCTCTTTCATTTTTCACTCGTGGCTTGAGTTGTGTTGTCTGAAGAAAATGTAACAACAAAAGCAGAAATATATTCTCTTCACAAAATTTATTGTGATGATAAGTGATAGTGCTGCAGTAAGATTAAGATTGCAAAGAATTTGACAAAATAACCGAAGAAAAAATTCCCTGAAGACATGTGACTGAGGATGACTGTGCTGACTTTTTGTTCCTCTTTTCCTCAAACAAAGTTTGCTCACTGAACAGTGAGCAAAATAACTAACCATGTTTGGGCTATTTTTTTTCATTTTATTCACCCCTGGAGTCAGTGAACTTCTTTGTGCGTCGTCAGATCTAGAAATGTCATATACTTTTTGTGGTAAGTAAAAACCAGCTTATTCTTTTCTTACTGGTGTTTGCACAACAGTTACTGTAGTCTGAGGAAATACGATCTTTCATATTGTTTCTTTGATGAATACAGAAAAATAAAAAGAAGTCCAGCTGTTATATTTCTGTTATTAATTACCCTATTATAGGAATCATACTGCATAGGCATAAATATTACCATAATGCTTGTTGCAGCAACTATGAGAAAAGTTTGCTCCCAAGTAAAGCAGGTATGTTTTGATTCAGGAAATATTAGTGGATAAGGGATTTAAACTTATTTGAAAGTACTAAAATGTATAAGTTATCCACATTGATTTAACTAATATATTGCAGTGAAAAGCTTTATTGAAAAAAGGAGGGAATGTGATTTCTGTCTGGACGGAGGATCAGTCAGGTCTGGGATAACAGAGCGTGTCCGTTCTTGCTGTATCTGTGTTGTGAGCTGCTGGATCTACGTAGTTCACTGATTATTTTTTTGTTTTGTTGATTCTGTAACAACTTGGCACATCCATGGTGTCTGTGTTGAACAGACCTAGTGTGCCCATGTGGACTCAGTGGCCAGAAGGTGGACTTTTGTGGAAATATTTTGCAAGGAAAGGCTCATGTCTTTTGTAAATTTTGTGTGCATTACTAGTGTATATCACTGTAAAATAGCCCTCTGAACTGAGATGCAAAAGGAGATTTTTATTTTGGGTACTTTGCTTTACATTAATACTCACATTAAAAATTTAGCAAGGGTAAAGTGGTGGTACGTAAGCTCACAAACCAAGCCTTTGAGACCATGGTGGGTTTTGTTTGATCTTCTTCCTGTTGTAATTTCCGGTGGGTAGTTCTGTTTGAGATGAGAAGCTGACTGCTGGTTACGGGCAGCCAGAGAGTTTCCCTTTGCACACTACTGCTTTAATCCCCAAAACACACGGCAAAACCCTTCACTGCAAATCACGCTGCCATCCCATTTGCTCTCTGGGTTAGAACAGGGAGCACGCTTCCTATCGCCAGATCCACAGCACACTAAGGAGGGCAGAAACAAACTGACTTGAACAGACTTCTTTCCTAAAATAGTACAAATAAAAATGCTGTCTGGAAATCCTTCCAAAGGCTGTCACTGAATGCTATTTTTAAAAATTAAAATACCAGCTAATGGGCTCTAAATTTGATTCGATTCAGGTTGTATGATGCTTTATCACACTGCATTTGACACTGTGCATTGTACAATGCTAGGTGCATCACCCAAAAAGCAAATCTACTCAGAGGCTCATTTACATTATCCTGGAAAATATGCTAGTACATTAAAAACATTTATAGCTGTAGTCAGCAAGTTTATATAGATTCCATGGTTAGCATAAGTAGGGATATTTTCAGCAGAGGACCATGCTCGCTTACCACTAATAAAATGTTCCTGTAACTTCAAAAGAGGAATAAAGGTACTTCTGCCTCTCAGTTTTTCATGCCAAGTATCAACCACATATCAATCAGATAATTGACTTCTCTTGCTACTCAAGAAATGTGCCCTGTAAGCATATAAATAAAAATTATATTTCAAAATACATATTTAATATTTACAATGAATACCGATGTTAGGCAATTTTGTAGTATATACCTTATATTAAATACATTTCAAAATGTGCACGTGTTTATTATGAGTGTGTATATATATGTATATTTTTGTTATTCTCCTGGAGAAGCCTATTCACACTACCAATAAGAAATACTTTTTTCCTGTAGATTCTACAGCCCACGCTTTCATGTTTAATCTGACTCCTTGCAGCACCATGAACAAATCCACCTGGAATGCTGCTCTTACCTGGATTCCAAGTGAGTTCCTCTTGACTAGGCAATTATATTCTGCAAATGCAGAAAATTCAATACAAGCAAAAAGCTGACGCGCCATCCTAAATGCCAAATGATTTAGGAGATCAGTTTCTGTGATTAAAAATGTAATAGATAAACTACAATGATGGACAGAAATGATGATTTGTGGAAATAAGTGTATGTGAATTTTACTTGTTAGATCAGTTACCATAGCTCTGCACGTTAACTGGCACTGTACATGCAAACCTGAGATGGTTTAGGTGCGAGTGCATTTGTCTGAAAGAAGCAGACAAGATTTGCAAGCCCTCAAGCTATTTTGGGTTGAGGAAGATCCATGTCTTTTTTAGGCGAGAGAATATCATTAGGCTAGCCAAGTTTGGCAGGACTTCTACTAAAAATATTCCTGTTTCAGAAGCTGGAAATGGTACTGGATTGTGTATCAAAACCCAGCTTCAACATTTGAACTCGGCTTTAAGCTGGCAACCTCAGTTACTTATGAAATGGCTGTCATAAACTTCACCTTCTGAGTAAAAAATCTGGAGCTGGACTAAGTTTGCTTCCCTGGATAGATATCTTTGTGATGGCTACCAGCATTCAGCACAGCTTGTTTGCAACACCTGCTTAAAACTACAGAGTCCTCATCTGAGTATTTATTTGGCTACCTGTGGAGCTGAGTGAACTCTGTTATCTTTGCCAAAGAAATTAAAGCAGGTTTTGAAATTGTTCACTCAAATGTCTTTTAAGACTGGTGGGTTTTGTTGAAAACCAGCTTTTTGTTTTACTGGAAATAAGTTTTAAGATACATATTTTTGTTAGTTTTGGGGAAGTCTTAAAAAGTATTCTATTTCAGAGAACACCAGTTTTTATCTGCCTGCATATATGGTTTTCCTCCCCACCAGCTGCCATTTTCTTTCTTGCAATCTCTTAACTAGGAGGTGACATCATCTTTTTGAAGATCGTCTTCAATGTCTGGTATGATGGTGTCAAAGCATTACACTGGAAAGAAGTCATTTGCAGTGGAGCTGATGATGCATACTCAGTGTGTGGAATGCTGAAGGGAGGTGAGTGTGGAAAACAGACGGCGCCTTTTCCTTGCCTGGCAGGTTCTCTCCACAACAGGGCCATATACTGCCAGCCCTTTTCACCACTAAACAGATTTCTTGAAAGACCCATGCGGTCAGATTTTTCTCTCCACAATCAAGACCTTGCTTGGCTGGCAGCAGACTTCAGAGCAGGCAGTTACCCGGTGCCAGAATCCCACTGAAGTAGAGAATTTCCAAATTCTATGTTTTAATATCCTTGTACTGCAGTTTCTATCTCTATAAATTAGGATTACTAATAGCCTTCATCTCATTATAATACTTCTATTGTTAACATCTCTAAAATTACTTGGAAAGACTACACTTGACTTGACTGTTCAAAAAGCCAGGGGCATTTCTAATATCCAGAACACAGTTTCTTTAGATAAGTGCCTAGATGGGTTTTTAAAGAGATTCTCTACACCCATGTATAATGCTTTCATTTAGAAGAGTCAATCCTGTTCTAGGGACTAACCAACATTAACATCACACAGGTTCAGACCCAGAGTATTCTGGCAGGATGTCATGCTAAAGGACAAAAAGACCTATAAGGAGGTCAAAATACACAGCCCATGTTTTCCTTTCTTTAAAAATGAACATAATCTCTCTTTGGTTATCATTCAGCTGAACTACTAGTATAAATACTTGAGTTATCACAGTAGGATGGGTCTGTAGGAGGCATTGCAGGAGCATTGTGGTTAATTTTTATTTTCTAATGTAGTTTAGACAAATAGGGAGAGCTCTGGGAGAAGAAACAGGTGAGGGCTTTACCAGTGGAAGAGTAAATGGCATTGGCACTACTCCTAAGAGATATGCCATATTGCTTTGAAGATATCTAGGAAGTTTGATTGATGGCTTTATGATTAAGTAACCATTTGTATTATAACTATGTCTGTTTTACAGAAACACTTGCAACAGAGTTTGACATTAAAGGTGCAAGAGCAAAGTTTCCAAAGGTACTTCTCAGCATTTTATATAAAGAAACAGTAGTAAAATCACATACTTCCATGCATGTATTTTCTGAAAAGAGGTGTTCACCTAAACTGTAGAAAGCAGCAAAAGGAAATGTCAGAAAACTCTCATGCTTGAAGTGATGACTGCAGTCCTTGCAGAAAGCATCAGAACCATTCCAAGCAGATAGATACATAGACAAGAGTGGACAGCATTATGCACTAATTTGCTTTTTCTTGCTTGTTTTAGGGCAATTATTTCATTATTATACAAGGATTTTCTGATGATTCTGAGAAAAATATGATCCTGTGCTTGAATTTCACCATGATAGTAAAACGAGATGCTTTCTGAATGCAAGAAATGTTTAAAATAATTGCAGAACATGGAGGTCGCTTCTACAAGCAACTGGAATCTAAGCTGCGAAATAATAAGCACACTAATTTTCCTGAGGTAGATTACACCTAATACAGTCTGGAAAGCTACATGATGGATAGTCTTATCCATATATAGCACTGCTGTAATCAGACGATCAGTCAATATGCACAGAATATCTGGGAATCAGGCATCCTGATTAATCTCCAGAATAACCCTGACTATATGTCAGGCTGAGCATTTTGGTGCTTTGCCTCGAGTTATGAAAAAGCTGAGTCCTTTCAGACTGTGCTAAACTAATTCAAGACATTCTGAAGTGCCAGAATCAGGAGCTTACTTGTACTCAAAATAGAACAGCAATTGAATCTGGGAACCGTGTTGTATGGGTTTTGCTTTCTTTAAACAATACAATTTTTTGTACAATCAATTTTGAGAAATGTTTTTTTATTCTCCTCTTGCTTTCTGTTAGGTGTTTCCTAATGTTCTCTGTTTGCACTGAGCTGAACCAGAAGAATAGCAATTTGTACTAGCTGATGTGTGTAACATGCAAAGTGGAACATGTTTCCAGTTACGCTGATACCGTATGGCTGAATTAAGCCATCCAGAGCTTATAACTGCAACCCCACAGTGTGTTTTTAGCCCTTATTCAAAGGCCAAGGGGCAGGGCTACACAAGTCTTTCAGAAGCAGGAGGATGGTTGTTGCCCAACAGGTTGAACTATTCCTCAGCTATGAAAAGCATGCCTGAAGCTTTTGCTGTGGCTTACTGCTCCTTGAGCAGCCTGACATTCAGTATGCACCTTCCCCCTCTGCTGCGCTTTCACACCTGAGACCTTTGGTAAGATTTTGACAGAGTATCAGATTTGGCCCTCAGGAAGAGAGCTGGCATCCTTGGAGTGAAAGACAGCTGACTGGAACAGTGTACAAATGCTTCCTGCCTTCAGGCAGGTACCATCCTTATGATGTTAGGATGCCATGTTCTCTTTCCAGCCTCAGTCCCCAGCCAGTGGTAACTTCGTGAGTTCAGACACTTTTCACTAATGAAGTTGCACGTTGTGCTGGCTGCTGGGTTGTGCTAGCAGATTTCTTCCAAATGCCTGAAAAAATGAAAACCCAGAACAAGCCGACACTCTTTCAGGCTGCTAAATACCGAGCACAAAAATTAGCAGAAGTTAAGCTTTTGACCTCACTTTACATGTAAAATTGTTTTTAAAATATGGAATCAGAACACTCAACAAAAAAAACATACCCAAGTGCGTAGATACTTCATTTAAAACTTGGTTTCAGTATAGCTAGTTTTGCAATCTAAAGCAAAATCAAGAGTTAATAAAAATATGTAAAGTCAAACTGCATCATGTCTGGAGACAAGAAGCCGCAGTTACATCCATGTGGCAATGGCAAAGTCTGTACTTGTGTTAAGTCCACAGACCGTTCCATGATGGAGTATCACAGCAGCTGCTGCTTCTACTTGAATCAAGTCACTAAAGTTGCAATCGGTTTCCTCTGAAACTAAAGCATCAATCAAAAGCAGGCAGGGAGCCTGATGACCAATACCTACTTTTCTTATTCTATGTTTATTCTATAATCTATATTATATTACTGGTCTAGGGAACACTCTTTACTGTATGAGTGTGTGTGTCCCTGTGCACCCATTTCACAATGTCCAGCAATCACCAGGTGAAGCCTCAAAACAATTTTTAGAGACAAAGCGTTCTGAGATTTTTGCTGCCCTGAATTATTCAAGGTGTTAGAAGAAACACTTTGTTTATTAAGCAGCAAATTCCACAGGTAGGATAGATTAACAGCTCCTGGAAATCAAGGGCATTCACGTACTCTGTTTTTCATAGGCACACATTTTAATGCCTTGTGGATTTTACAGAAAATGTACAGCATAAGTAAAGGTAGAAATCGAATTTCTGTACTTAAATAGGGACATTTACAGATAAACATATGTATTCAGCAACTTGCATTGCAGACTTTTATAGTATAGGTCTTCAGCTGAAGGGTTATGATTACACATGCCAGCAGATAGGATTGCGAGGCAGAAGGAGCCACAACTTCATAAAGCAAAGACCTTTCAAAGGCCTCAGGCTCTCTCCCGCACATGACTGAAGGTTTCCACTCATTGCAGTGCTGGTGGCTGCTGTGCCATGTTCCCCCATGGACAAGAGGAAACAGGGTTTTGTGAGATGTAAGATCATGCAAACAGCTTACCCAAAACTGCTGTGATACCGTACGGTGAAGGGCACAGCTGAGGGCAGGGCTCTGCTCTGCATGTCTTGTTCCTGGGACACAGCAGTTAAAAGGCTTTCTGCTGTTGTCTGGAGCTGACAAGAGTTATCGTTTAACATTTTTCCTTACCAGACTTTCCCAAGCCCATACTTGGGGCTCTACAGCAAAGAGGAGTCTACTGAGAATGAGGTGAATTACTTTGGACTCGGTAAAGGCTGATCTAAATGTTTCCATTTTCTTCAGTTTATTTGGTCAGTAAACTTGGATCCATTTTTTTACTTCTTCATTTCCTGGATCTGTCCAGAGTTGGAATAGTGTGAATGCTGTGAAGTAAAACATTCACTAAGTATTTCTTGCTTAAAATACTCGCTGAGACACATCCTGAGATAACTGCATTTTCCAGGCGTTCCAGTGAGCTGTGCAACACCCCCCCCCCCAAACTGCAATATCAAGGAAGGCTTTATGTGTAGCACACTTATCTGAAACTAATATTTAAAGCCTTCACAAATATCTCTTTTTCTCTCCCTCATTACTGTTGTTTTAAAGCGGCTGTCAGGAATTGCTGCAGATGGGAAAATAGCTTTTCTTCACCCCCTCACCCTCTGTCGCCAAATATGTAATTATCGGAAGAAGCAGTTCCTGTAAAATGTGTTTTCCCATAAGAGCGCACACTTTTTGATCTGCGTTATTACAGTTTCCTGTGATAAAAACAGTAAAGCATGTATAGGTTCAAATGAAAGAAGTTCTGCTAACTGCAATAACATATACATTTGCTGTGTGAAATTGTAACATCATTTAAGATAGACACACAAAGGAAATTGCATGTAATTCAGGTATTATGAAAGTATATCTTGTTTCCAGGGATGTACTGGAAGGCATAAACAATCCCTCAGTCACCAGTTACCTTGGCAAGTAAAAAGTGTGCATGCTCATACTGAACAAATAAACTACATGATGCCTGCAGCAAGAAGGAGTTGAACTTGACAATGTAGATGTGTCTGGATCTGTGTTGCAGGCATCAAAAGAGAAACACAGCAGCCTTAATCCCTTTTGTGCAATTTTTTTTTCTACATGAAAAATTCTAGTAATTGCCTTTGAAGTGTCAGTGTAGCACATTATGCTGAATGACTTCAGCTGCTTCATTCTGCCCGTGTGTTCCTGCCAGCACAGGGAGTGCAGGGGCAGCAGATGGGGATAGTGACATTTCCAGTGGGAAGAGGTGTGGAGGGAGGAAAGGAAGGGCAGCTCATGCCTGCAGAGCTCAGGGCAGAGAAAGCAGGAGAAAGGAAATTTGGAAACTCTCCTTGCTGGTGTTAGAAATGACTGGACTTTGGAAGTCCTGGAAAGTAGTCATTGCGCACATGTACTTGTCACAGGGGCCTTGGTGCATGGCTGCTATAGATTGGTATGTCCATAACCTCTTTTCTTCAAGGCATAAAGAGACCTTATACATAGACATATACATACGTACACATACATGTACACACACATATACATACACATACACATAATCATGCATTTTTATATATATATACACATATATACACACATATATGTATTTGGCCAGATAATATATAACAGCTCTCCAAAGCTTCTGAGTGAAAAACCTCAGAGTTTTTTCGAGAAAGACTTTAGCCTAAGCAGCTGCCTTAGCTACAGGTGTTGTGGTTTTGAATTTAAATGTCTTACTAACATAATTTCTTACTGACATATATTTTAACTTTGTAAAAATTTTCTTTTAGTGCTTTTGGTTATATAAAAAGCAAATGAGAGAAAATATGGAGTAAAATGATAAGTGCAATTTCAGATTTGAAAATATGGAAGAGAATAAGGGAGAAAGTATAAGTGGGGTAAACAGTTACAGAAAATATACAATCAAACACAAGATGTTTGAAATATTTATAGACAAAACATTGCAATGTTGGTGAGTCAGACACTAATATTAGGTTTACTTGAAAGAGGAGATTTTCTCCATTCTGTCAATACAACAAGGATGAGTAAGATACCATAATTCTGTGAGAAGAGTTAAACTCACCACAAGCTCAAGGTATTCAGCAATTACAATTATAATGATCTGGGTTTTTAATACTTGGATTGCAATGGTGCCTTCTGTAAGAAGCTTTTAATCAGGATTGTTGCTTCCATGCTACGTACTGTATAAATATTTATGAAATTAGTAAGATAATATTTTAAGGGTTCTTTGAAATGTGAATCATGGCCAGATTCAAAGCATCTAGCCACTAGAGAGTGACCCAGAGTCCCTTAATTCTGCAGTGAGAGTGTCTGACACCTCTGAAGAGCAACCCATAGATCCTATGCAATGAGGGAACTGGTTTGGGGCAGTGCAAGGTAGCAAGGGATGGCAGACAAACTGAATTAATTCTTATTTTCCAGTGTAATTTCCGCTGTAATTTGTATTTCAAAGCATTAGCAGGCTGAAAAGCATATTGCATAACACAGTAAAGCATATACCAGAATCTAAGTGCATGGATTTCACTGGGATACAAAGCTGAAAATAGAGCCAGATGCCTAGCTGTGGTGAGTCTTGACCATATGTATTGTTTGGATATTTAAATTGATGTTACATAGATTTGACATCAAATTTGCAATGGTCTCATGCATTTCTGAGGGACAACACACTGACCACGCTCCTGTGAAATATATATGCTAGGCAAACTAAACTCTCTTATTTTCCACCACAATAAAGTATGTGTCTGTGTTATCAAAAAGGTTGTAACACAAGAATATCAGTGCGATCTCTACACCAAATCATTAACCCTTTTGGTGATTGCTTTCTCTATTTTTAGGTTCTATCTGAAGTTTGAGAGACTAAGAAAAAAGCAATACACTTTGAGGTGTGTTGCCCTAATGTGCGCTGCAGTCAAGAGAAAACTTTTTGGTCTGCTGTCTCTTGTTGGGACTGGAAAGTTTTCCAGTTTCCCAGAGGTCATTTACAGGAATCACTGTAGACTTGTGGACCTGAGGAACATAGAATCATAGAACATCAGTGTCACTCCTTGGTTGGCTGGGGTGGTTACTGCCAGCCAACACCCATCACCTTCTTTTCTGCAGGGTTGTGAGCCTTCCCCACAGTATGCGTCTGGTCTTACAAATTAATCTGATTTCCCTAAGCTCACCATGTTTGTTATCTCATCGTGCACACAGTAACATAGAATCTAGCAGTTGCATGGCAACCTCAACTTTATACATAAATTTTTTTCTACTAAGAAGAAATAAATATCAAAGGGTTAAAACCCCAAGCTGACACTCATCTTGCTAGGCTACTACATTTTCCATGTTCTTGATGTTAAATCCCCTACTTGAAATAGTGAGGATTTCCATTTCCCTCCTTCCCTTAAAACTGTGAAACAATTTGCACACTTGGAGTTGAGGTGAAGGCCTCTGAATTGGATGAGGTTTTTGTCCCGTTACTGGGGGTGTGTTTTAGTTGCTGCAGAACAGCAGGGTTTTTTCACACAACCCAAGAACCACTACTTAATAAATGCATATATGCAAAGTAATGAAATTTATCATATCCTGCAGGGTACATTTTTTGAGTTGTCAAGAGAGCATTATTCCCTTCAGGAGATCTTGATGCATGTGAAAACAAACTACACAGCGTTGCCTGCATGCTTTGTACTGGGTTTACTCTACTCATTTCTGTTGGGAAAAAGCTGTAAAGTAATATTTGACTATTTAAACAGCTAAGGTAAATACTAAAACATTCAAGAAAAATGGAATATGCTCTGTTTAGGCTTTAAATTCTTGATAACTCTTGCACAGCTGGTATCACACCCAATATAAAAGGAGGAGGTTGGATGCAAGCTAGTGCCTCACTTTGGAAAATCAACAACAGCTCTCTGGATTACAGTGCTAGGAGAGCTTATCTGTGCTGACAATTGACAGGCTATTATCTTGCTGAATAAAAAATAAGCAGTCAGATGTGAAGGGAAACACTGTACTTGGAACTAAATTCTACGCACCCTTAAGTGTGACACAAACTTGCTTTGGTCAATGAAGCCATTTTTTAGGAGGATTTTTACAGTTTGGCCCTTAATAAGTGCATACACGTAATATGCGCTTGTCACTATGCTCTGGAATGACTCGTAAGACTAGAAATGTGTCAGAAAGCCTTTCACTTGTAGTCTATCAGCATGAATCTGCCAAGTAACCAAAAGTGCCTGCTGCAAGGAATTTTATGCAAAAATCCCAAGCAGTGTTTTCTGCAGATCTCTCCATGTATTAGCAAATTTCCTCTCCTCCCCTTACTACAAGACCTACTACGTAAAAACCTCCCACAACACAGAGGGGTTTCTGCTCATCAAGTGACTCTGGGTCACTCACATCCATTCACAGACTAAAGATTTGAAGATGGTTTTGTTAAAGGATTTGCCAGTGGCTGAATCAGCACCTTTCCACCCTCCCTGTGAAATATAAATGAAAACCAAACCTAAGTGAAGCTGGTAAATCATGTAGTGGTCACTTGTGTTTCTTCTGCTGCAGCAGGCAGAGTCTTTTGCCATATGGTTGTATAGTGAATCTGTCTGCAATGCCATGGGTATACTTTGAGGAAAAAAATGGGTTGAGAACCCTGAAAAATCATACAAAGTTTGGAATAGACAAAGCTGGAACATGTTTGTAGTATTATGAGTTTCTGGAATGCTGAGTCCTGGCCAGAACTCGCAATGGATTCACTATCAGGTCATTTTCAGGGAGCTGTTGGGCTGGAGGCAAAACTCAGATTTAATCATACAGTACTGAAATTAAGAGAACTATTTTTCTTGCTTAAAATGAGGTGTCAATTATCTTACTAATTAAAACCAAACTAGTTAATTCGGATAGTGACTGACAACACACAAGAAGAGTTGTAAGAAAAAGCTGTAGCAGTGATGCTGAGTCACTGAGGACTCATGCAGCAGAGGCTAGTCAAGGATCCCCTGTCCACAGAAGGGTGCTTGCTCTGTAGGCTGATCCTAGCAAAATCTGCCCTTGATTGCTCAAGCACCTCCACAGCTTGGTGCCTTACCCTCTAGGATACTAACTTGGCTGCAGTGGTTGGTCCTGCCACCAAGGTCAGCAGCCTTCCATGTGGCATGTCCCAGTGCATGCAGGTTTAGAAGGACTGCTGGAGGTGCACCTGACCTGCTTCTGCAGCCACTGGCTTAGGTCTATGCTCCTTACCACCTCTCTCCTTCTCCCCTATTCCTTATTTGCACTGAAGAAGGAAGAGGAGGCTGTCTCTGTTGATATGGAAATAGACAGTCATCTGGATCTAGCAACAGCTGTGAGCACCTCTGCTCGTAATTCAGCATCAGCCTGAAAATAAGGCTGGGAAATATTATTATTCAGTGGAAGAGAAGTAAAAAACTTCTGTTGCCTTGGAGCTATTGTTTCTCTCTCTAGCAGGGCTGCTTTGAATATTAAAGAAACTAATAGTGGTTCAAATTAAAAACTGTGATTAACATCTACTCGCCTAGCATGCTTAGCTGTGAGAAAGCAAGAGATAATAGAAAATGATCCAAAGCCTGTCTTCCAAAAGTGAGCAATCTCATTAAGTTATACACTGCCTGCTGCAATGAAGTTATTTTATAGTGCAAAGTGACTGCTGTGTTGGCATTTGGCATAAAGCTACTGTTCTGGTAAAAGCAGAAACCATGTCTTCTTTAATTTTTAATTAATAATTGGATTTTTAATTAAGAGTTTAATTTAACAAGAAGAACATTTTCTGTAATTTCTGCATTGTGTTTTTGTTGTTGTTGTTGTTGTTGTTGCCTGGAACACTGCTGTGAGTACATCCTGCAATGGCATGCCCATGGATACTATTTTTAGATGCAGCTTTGCCATTCTTTTTTTTACAGGTCTCAGATTGATTTTAAACTTTTTTTCTTGCATCTGCTGTTACCACCCCCATTTCAGCCACATGCCTTTATTCATTCAATTTTTCTTTCAAGACAAACTCCAGCTATTCTGTTTAAATGTCTCTTTAAATTGTATTTAAAACTGCTAAACTAAATTTATTCCGCATGCAGCTTTTGCATATGATATGTATGGCCAAAAAATGATAGTTCTTTTCATCAGCAGATGCTAGAAATGTTTGTTCATCATAAAAAGCAGAAATAAAGATAATAACTGATTAAAGAAATAATGTGTGTGTGATTTTATATAGGTATATACAAGAGCTTTAGCAGCAGATATAGCAAAAGGGCTGGGTCTTCTTTTTAGCAGTAGCGGATGCAGTTCAATCTCTTACATAGCCTGATGTTGTCACCCTGCTGCACATGTTCCTTTCTTGACCCTATTGGGGTCAGGATTGCAACTACCCTTACAATATGAATATGTTGAGTTTATTAGGGTGGAAGCTATTTTTGTACTAACGACCCTCATTAGAGCCTTTCATTTCTGTTCTGTACAGATATGGATCTCATCTATAAAGATAAATTGTCACCTGAATATTTTCTGAACTTCACAAAAAGGCGACACACAAAAAAACCTCAGACACCTTTGAGCTGGGGAAAATATGCACAAATTAGTTCTCCTTGCAAGCTGCATCTTGTGTTAAGAGGTGTTAAGCAGCCACAGCCACTTGCAACATTCAGAGTGCTGAAAAAACCCATGATAACATGAAGATGCTTCATTTGAACATGCATGTTAGAGGTTCTCAGAATTGGCTCCTGCAGCTGGTTTTATGGTCATCATCTCTTCAAAACTGAAGAAAGCACACCTTTTTCTATTGTTTTACAGCAACGGGACAAATTCCATATGGTGAAAGTTGATACAAACCCACTAACTTTATCTAGAGCCAGAAAGTCTTTGCAATAGCTATGGGAAGGTCATTTGACACAATGCAGTTTGGACAGGTTTTTTTCAAGTATTGAAAATAACTCTAACTTATGCTCCTGCAGAAAGCACTCCAGTAGCAGTCCTACAGCAACAGGACATTTAATTTCCTAGCTTTGAAATATGACACTTACCTGCTTGCTAATAGGCTATGCAATTGCTAATTAGCAGGTATGGGATCTCAAGGATATTCCTATTAGAGCTGTTAGGTGTCTGTATGCGCCAGGCAATGAGAAGGAAAAATTCGCTTACTTTTCACTGAAGTGACGAGAATAGCTAAATGTTTATCAAAGAATCTGGAAAAAGAAGATTCATAAAACTCAGTGATTTTCCAGAAGTGATGTCTTCAGTCTTGGGATGATAACTTTCTGCTGCCACTGCCTTCACTTGTGACTGAGGCTGATCCTTCAGATTTGTTGAAGAAGGAACCCTGTGCTACTAAGGAGAATTTGGCTGCCAAGTGTAAGCCTGCTTTAAGATGTGGCAGGAGAACAGAGGTATGATGCTTCTGCTGGAGCTGAAGTATCCCTAAATGTGAAATTCTTCTGCTAGGTCTTCAGTCATGTTGTCTCAAAAGGGTTTTCACTGGAAACATATATGCAGAGAGAGCTGCAGAGAGATCCCGATTTCATTTCCCAGGTGGCTGAACTGGGATGTCACTGATCTCAACCACATTTGGCAGACCAGAAAGCTGTGCCTGGGAGAGCACCCTGAGCACAACAGACCAGGCACACAAACTAAACTCTGCCCCTGACTAGCTGGCTCATAGCACGTGTAGTTGGGTCTCCTCAAAACAACAGACTAACAGGTAACCCAATAGGACTGGGTATTTATTTAAATGTAGAGACTTCAGTACCTTGTAGTCCTCTTGGGCTTTTGTATGTGTTCCTTCTCTGAAGGAATTCCTGAACAGACCTCTTTTAACTGAGGTATTTTATCTTCACAGGTCGGTGTTAAAACTGAATGCAATATTTATCCTAACGTGTGTGCCAAGAAATAAAGAATTACAGACTTGTAGGTTGCATTTCAAATTTGGAGACTGTTCAGCAAACAGGAAATCCTTACTTTACAAAATGTAAGAGCAGCCTTTTCACTGGGTTCAGAAAAGACTGTACAGCAGTGTTAGTGACAAAAAGTTAAATGTTTGAAGATGAAGGTGTTAATGCTAGCAAAATATAATGAAGAGAGAAGGTGGTTTATTAGACTTACTGGGTTAACACTTCATTTACAGAACATTGCCCTGTCTGTTTAATAGCCAGAAGTAATGAGAATCTTGATTTCATATCTTACTAAAGTGTTTTTCCTTTCTCTGGCTACTGCATGGAATGAAAATTCAAGTCTAACCTAATGAAAGTGGTTCCACACAATAATATTCTGCCATCACTTCTGGATGAAAAGATTTGCTTAGGTTTATACGTGCATGAAAAAAGGAAGGAGTTTTGACTTGAATGAATTATTTCATGACTGATGAAAGTTTAAGGAAAAAAAGGAGAATGTAATGAAATCTACAGCCTTAATTCAGCTGGTGATAGCCTGTAGATTTTGTAATAAAATGAAGGATTATATTGCCTAATTTCAACAGCAAGCAATCCCTAGGGAAGGAAAAGTCCTTTGGGGTACTTGGCAAGTAGACTTTCTAGATCCCATGGCACATACCTCTGAAGGGTGTAAATTCATTATGATTGGGGTTAAAATAGTGATCAGTTTGGGTAATGCTTATCCTACATGCAACACAGCCAGAGAGGGTTTAAACCTCCCCTCCACCTTTCCTTACTTCCTGGGCTCAACTTCACTCCCAGTTTCTCTACCTCCTCCCCCCCAGCAGTGCAGGGGAACAGAGAATGAGGGTTCTGGTCAGTTCTTCACACATAGCCTCTGCTGCTCCTTCCTCCTCAGGGGAGGACTCCTCACACTCCTGACCTGCTCCAGCCTACATCCCTTCCATGAGATGCAGTCCTTCAGGAACAGACTAATTCAGAGTTGGTCCCCCATGGGGTCACAAGTCCTGCAGCAAACCTGCTCCAGTGTGGGCTCCTCTGTCCATGGGGCCACAGGTTCTGCCAGAAGCCTGCTCCAGCGTGGGCTTCCCACAGGGTCACAATGTCCTTCAGGCATCCCCCTGCTCTGGCATGGGGTCCTCCCCAGGCTGCAGGTGAAATCTGCTCTACCAAGGACCTCAATGGGCTGCAGGGGCACAGCCCTCCTCATCACGGACTGCACCACAGGCTGCAGGGGAACCTCTGCTCCAGTGCTTGGAGCACCTCCTGCCCTCCTTCTGCACTGCCCTTGGTGTCTGCAGGGTTGTTTCTGTCACATATTCTCACTCCTCTCTCCAGCTGCAATTGCTGTTGTGCAGCAGCTTTCCCCCTTCTTAACCATGTTATCCCAGAGGTGCTAGCACCACTGTCGCAGATAGGCTCAGCCTTGGCCAGCAGTGGGTCCATTTTGGAACTGCCTGGCATTGGCTCCATTGAATATGGGGGGAAGCCACACCTGTAGACCCCCATGCTACAAAAACTTTATCATGCAAAACCAATGTATCAGCCAATACTAATCATTCAGCCAGATAATGTGTGACATTTTAAAAATAAGATAGTGCAGGACTGGTATCTAACGCATGGAGTTATGTGGACTTCCCACTTACTCTATCAGCCTCAGAATAATGACACAGTAGAAAGATGGAAAGGGTTGCTTAGATAGCCACCCAAATCGCATAATGGTGCTGACGACTGGGGAAGAAATTTACGGCAGGACATGAGACCACTAAAATCCCAGCTCCTACTCCTGCTGGTATTCCACTGTACGGAGGTTTTGAAGAATGTCCAGTGCTGAACCAACGCCAGCAGAAGGCTTTGAACACCTCAGTATGGTGTCTAGGAGATCAGGTGAGAATTTAACACTTATCACTTGGAAGACACTGTGTTATTCTGCGGCGCTTTTGAGGGAAAGGAATATGGGAAACTGTTGATACTCTGGGAATGAAATTAATCATTGCTGAGGCTTCAATGTGATCCAAGAACTAAGTCTTCTTTCTCCTTTCCTAGGAACTTCCGAAAAAGCAAAAGCCGTCATTCAACCCATGTACTACAGAAAGTGTCTATCTAGAGAGTATACAATGTCTGCTCTCAGCTTTGTTATGGAACAAACACAATAGAACCACCCTTCCTCTCTGAGAGTGCTGGTGCAATGTAATGTCATAAACAATGTTTTATAGACAGATAGGAACAGCCTCACACTTGCAGGCCCTCGTTCTCATGCAGGACTTCAACCACCCTGATATCTGTTGGAGGGACAGTACGGCCCAGCACAAGCAATCCAGGAGGTTCCTTGATTGTG